>LT855423.1:1360447-1391037 GCA_900184765.1 Hymenoscyphus fraxineus | reverse complement strand
TAACACCCCCTACCAAAAAAGAGAAATTACAAAGACCATTACAACCTATAACTCACAAATCAAAACTCACAGCCGACCTACCTACTACCTACCTGCCATCCCAAAACCCTCCATTCCCAAACCCTACGAAAAATTCAAGACCACCACTCATACGCAGCATTCAAGAGCACCAACAATGCAATTTTCCTCCCTTCCGAGGAAGGTTCCGAGTCAGGAAAAAGGAGGGGGGAAAATAAAGTAGAGGGGGAGGGAGGCAGGTGCAGCCTTAACACCCAGCACAAACCATCGCATAAAAAAAGGTTAATAAATTACAATGTATATAAAAGTTAAGCGAGCCACATGTAGTCATCTAATTCCACGCCACCTTAAAATCTTGAATGTGTGTCCGTCGGGAAACAGATCCATTAGCTTCCAGTCCATCCACTGAATCCCAATTCCTAACCTAACCATTACAGTACACACAGAAGTGACTCCATGCTCCGCCCCTTCGAATCATCACTGAACAACAATGCCCCAAACGCCACCAANACCCAACCCCTTCGCCCGATCTCGAATCCTCTTCGGCAACACCACCCCCCAAAACCAAACCGTCACCATACTCGCTCCGGCCCCGGCACTCACCAAACAATAAAACACGGTACTAACATAGAAATGTCCTCCCATGCCCGCCCACTGCACCTTCCCATTCTCTCTCGGCAGCGAGGGCGTAGGGAACCATCGTACGGAAAGCTGTAGGGGTAAAGGATCGCCAATAACGAGTTTCTTCGTGAGGGCCGCGGGGCCGGTGGTGTGCGAGAGGGGCGAGGTGGAATAGGCGGCGCCGGAGTCGATGACGCCTGAGTCGTGGTGGTGGAGGTGGTGTTTGGGCGTGGAGTGGATGAGAATATTAAGATGGGTGGATATGTGGAGGTGGGATAATTGGAGGGTGCCTGCAAGGGCGAAGATTAAGGGCACGTATTCTTGTGCGATGGGAGGGTGGTCTTTATGGTGGATGGTAGACTCTGGTCGCGAGGGGATTCGACAGGAGAGCGGTGCGTCGTTGTGGATGTAGAATTCGAGGAGGTGGAAGAAGGGATCTGTGATGACTTCTATGGTACAGTTCATCTCTGCGCGCGAAATGTGTTAGTAGAGCTCTCTTTGCAAGCTGGGGAAGGGGAAACATGCCGTCTTCAACTCCATATCGTAATTCTAGTGGTTTCCCGGTTTCCTCGCAGACGGGAAAGGGTATATACTCCAACTCATTCTTCTCGTTCGAAATATGCTCCCCAGTGTCACTACGAAACAACTTATTAGCATTGCCACCATTGCACAGCTCCCAGACATGATTTCCAATGCAAGAGCCCCATCTGGGCAATCCAAAGCACCAGGCAGAGAGAAAACAACATACATGCTTCTATTCAGACAACTAACTTCAATCGGAGCCCCATAATGATAGCTCGGCAGGGGAATATTGGGGTGGTCGGCAGCATTCACTTCACCCACGAAGCCAAGCTCCAGGACGAACAGTAAGAAGCATATCAGGGGAAAAGAAAGAACCGGGAACCGTATCGCCATCGTGTTCTTCTCAAGTCCCGCGGACTAGGATTTGCGCATGTCGTGGTCGTGGAATTCCTCCAAAGCGAAAGGACACTTGGTTATCAATTGTATGGAGTATCGCTTGCGCTGAATTATTACTGAGACGACAGTGCCAAGCCTCAACCTTCCTACCTTGAACTCTACTAGGACGATCTTGCTCCACCCCCACGCCGCAGTAACCTACTTCGTCCCAGGCGTACGGAGAACTCGTAATAACTTGGAAGTGTTAAAGGTAACGGGCGTGCTAACCCTGTATCCTACTGAAAGACAACATTTATTATACCTGCGACGAAGTAAATTTCTCAAGCTGTGTAATACTTTGGATCCTTCCTCAATTGTTAGCTTGGACGTGCAGAGAAGTAGCAGTAACTTTATTCATAGATTTTTCATTTTTTCAATAGAGATGTCACTCATCAAGCAATGAGAAGCTTCACAATCAGAATCATATTTCCTTCTACACCGGCATTTTTTGGTTACTAGCTATCAATCTTCCATTACCCAATTCCCTAGAACAGTCGCTTAGATCTTGCTTTCACCTCCCAAAAGACCGGCTTTTTGCTTGAACGCAGCAATCAATCCACCAGTGCTAGCATCGTGACCAGATGGCACACCTGGCTCATCAAGCTCTGCCTGGATCTTCTTGGCCAGACTCTTGCCAAGCTCAACACCCCATTGATCGAAGGAGTTGATGTTCCATATCGCACCCTCGGTAAAAGTAAGATGCTCGTAGTAAACAATCAGTGCACCAAGGGTACCTGGCGTGATCTTTTGCGCGATAATGGAGGTTGTTGGACGGTTACCCAAGAAAGTCTTGTGCTTTACCAAAGTTTCTGGCGTGTTCTCAGCCTTCAGCTCTTCATCACCCTTTCCAACCATCAAAGCTTCTGCTTGAGCAAAAAAGTTGGAAGCAAGCATCTTCTGGTGTTTGCCATTGGCAATGGGGTTATGCGACTCGGCTGCAATGATGAAGTCGGTTGGGATCAACTTGGTTCCCTGGTGAAGGAGTTGGTAAAATGAGTGCTGGGCGTTGGTAGCTGGTTCACCGAATAAGATAGGGCCCGTAGTGTATTTGACCATGTTGTTGTCACGAGAAACAGCCTTTCCGTTGGATTCCATGGAGAGTTGTTGGAGGTAAGCTGGGAATCGGTGTAGGTATTGGTCGAATCTATGAGAATTAGCATGACGGAAATGCACCTGAGCGGGGGAAGTGTTGCTTACGGTGAGACCAAGTGTGTTTGAGCTCCAAAGAAATTAGAATACCAAACACTCAGAAGTCCAGCAATGACTGGAATGTTCTGCTCTAGTGGGGTTTTTCTGAAGTGGGTATCCATAGCGTGGGCTCCAGACAAAAACTCATGGAAGTTATCGTATCCAATGTAAATTGCCACACTAAGACCGATAGCTGACCAAACACTGTATCTTCCGCCAACCCAACTTTCGAATCCAAACATGTTCTTCGCGTCAATACCGAATTTGGTCACTTCAGCTTCATTGGTAGAAAGAGCAACGAAATGCTTAGCGATGTCGCCCTTTCCATCAGTCTCCTTCAAAAACCAGTCCTTGGCAGATTGAGCGTTAGTGGTGGTCTCGGCGGTCGTGAAGGTCTTTGAAGCAATCAAGAAAAGTGTTGTCTCTGGGTCTGATTCCCTTAACGCCTCGGCCATATGGGTACCATCAATGTTGGAGACGAAGTGGAGAGTCAGTTTTCGGTCACCATAAAACTTCAAGGCCTCGGTTACCATAACTGGGCCACTTGTATGGGTTAGCTTCCGGTCATTCTTTCCTCGTCATCTCAGAACTCACAGATCACTACCACCAATACCAACGTTGATAATGGTGGTAAGTGGCTTGCCAGTGTAGCCCTTCCACTCGCCGCTTCTAATGGCTTCACTGAACTCCTTCATGTGCTCCAACTCCTTATTCACGCCTGGCATAACATCAGCTCCATTGGCCAAAATGGGCTCACTGGTGACATTTCTGAGAGCCACGTGCAGAACGGCTCTGTCTTCGGTAGAGTTGATGTGTTCGCCGCTGAACATGGCATCACGAAGCTCCTCCAGCTTGGCCTCCTTGGCGATCTGAACCAGAAGGGCAAGTGTTTCCTCAGTGACTAAGTTCTTGGAGAAATCGAAAAGAATCTCCGACTTATCCGCTGTATTGTCGAATTTGTAGGAAAACTTCTCAAATCGGGAAGCATCCTTTTTGAACTCGTCCTTGAGAACGAATCCTCGTCCAACTTCGTTGTGGTGCTTTTGGAGCTTGCTCCACGAAGGAAGGCTGTCGGCTTGGACCATGTTGTCTAGCTGGAAATTGTCTCGTATGGAGGGAGAAGAGTTGGCTCAAAAGGTTGTTTGCTTCTGTTGTGGTCTGCGTCTATAGAATTGAGTCGTTTGGAGGTATTGACTCTGTGAGTTTGATCATTAGCAGACTTTTCAATTATATACAAGTTCCAAATGAGAAAGGTGGTAGGTGGTCTGTTGTACAGCGGTGGCTGGGATGTAGCTGATAGGTAAGGTAGTTTGGTTCAAACAACCCCGCACCTCTACCCCTCAGCACTGGGTTTTCAGGTTGTCTAGGCCACTCGAAGAATTCTGGGGGGATAATCAGAGCATTACGAGCGTACCTTGAGTAAGAGAAAAGATTGGTCGTGTCAGTTTTCTGGGGAAGTCAAAGTAATGGGTTCAGAGAGTTGGGAGAGAGAAGAATAAATGAGAAAGCATCAGTGACGTTTGAGTGGATTTCCGGAATTGCCCCACCCCACCTTCACCCGCCCGACTGCCCATGCGTGTGCGTATGATTAAGCACACCCGCAGCCCAGCTTCCAGATCATCTCCGTAGGGGGCACGGGGGGCTGGCTTTTCACCTGCCTTCCGCCGTGACGCTGAATTAGAGTTCCTCCGCTACTTAATATGGAATACGATAGAACAAGAAAGGCGTAGTCTCGGGCGGTCCAAAGTTTTTACTAATGGCGGGCCCAGGCGGGAAGGGGAGGGGGGTATGGTGCTCCCAACATGGGCAGTACATGTACGTGCAATTTCCAAATGCAGGTAGGTAGTGACCAAGGATGCGTAATCATGAGCTCTCAAATTTTTCAAATGCAGTAATCAACACATTGTTCTATGTAAGTAGTGACGTTTTGCACGGCTTGCCCACCAAATCACCATCACCAAAGTACTTCTCCAGCCGCCATAGAATCCATCCCTTCAAAACGCCGCAATCACAATCACGAAAGAAAGAAGCTCCTCTGTTTCTACAGGGAATTGCCACGCAATCAACCAGCCCAGATATCAGGAGCCACCTAGAGGTGCAATGCTCAATTTGAATTGGCGAGATCTCATTTCTTCATATTCGTCGTAGTCGAAAGTGCATGCCAATCGATTACCTACCTGCTGTCCTGAACACTGCCGAATGAGGGGTCTTTGATGCTTCCTCCCCCGTCGCCAAGGCCTGCAACAGGTCGATTGTAAGACCAACCAGTAAATTGTTGTTGCATGGTTTGTGAAAGTAAAGGACCATCCACAAGCGAGTCTGTAGGCACCTCTCCTGTAAACTCGACATCGAAGTTGGCCGTGTCGAGAGCACCAGTCTGTATTGAAGTCAGTCAGTTGCCATCAACCTTGGCCAAGTTTTGCAAAACTTACCACATTGGGTTTGAAGGTTGGCTCGTATTTACGTTGGAGCAGCTTGCGCCAATCAATACTGTGGAAGAAGGGGTGTGCTTTAATCTCAGATGCACCGTTGGCCCCTAGTCTTTGATCGGGCTTGCGATTGAGAAGTTTGGTGAGGAGGTCCTTGGCAGATGGAGGAACAACCTCAGGACCAGGGAAATGAAGAGGCTCCGACAAAATCTTTCTGTACATCTCGTTGGTGTTCTCGTCGTAGAATGGTGGTAGACCAGTCAACATTTCGTATAATAGAACACCTAGAGTCCACCAGTCCACCGTCTTGGTATATCCGTTGCCTAGGAGCAATTCAGGAGCTAAATATTCCGGTGTTCCACAGAAGGTGTTGGTTCTGTCTTCGTCCTTCATATCCAACTTGCAGAGACCAAAATCGCAGAGTGCAATATGTCCAGAGTAATCGAGGAGAATATTCTCCGGTTTCAAATCTCGGTAAATGACGTTGAAACCATGCAAACACTCCAGAGCACATAGAAGCTCTGCTGTGTAAAATCTCGATCGATTGATATCGAAGCGCTGCTCCTTTTGAAGATGGTGAAACAATTCTCCTCCATTGACGAACGCCAGAACGAAGTAGAGCTTCTCTGGAGATTGGAAAGTGAACTTGAGAGGGACAATAAAAGGGTTGTTGATTTGGGAGAGGACGGATCGTTCGGCAAGAGTATGTGCGACTTCGGACCGGGAGATGATGTGAGCTTTTCGGATAGTCTTGAGGGCGTAGATTCGTTGGGTATCCTTTTTCTTTACTTGCATAACCTTTCCAAAGCTTCCCTTTCCAACGACCTTCAACAAATCGAAATCTTCAATCTTCAAAGATCTTGTTCTGTTCTCAACGTACTCCACCCCAATTCGAAGCTTACCTGTTCCATAGGTAACGTCCAGCCACTCCGTTCCGCTGAGACCAAGTGTTTTTTCTTTTGCTTGCCACTCTGCAAATGCCTTTTCCTTGTCCTTCTTGCTCAATTTTGGGTCTTCAACATATTTATGGACTTCTTCGAAACGAGGGTTTATTCGTGTAACACCGAGAAAGATATCCTGACTCCGCCCAGCCCCAGGTGGAGCGTTCGGATTTCTGAGGTATAAATGCACGGCAAGCTCTGTAACTCTAGAAACATCAAACTTGTATGCAGTATTGTCTCCAGCCCAGAGGGGATTCTCGGGGGTTCCTGCGACTGAATTTACGAAAATTTGGAGTTTGTCGAAATCTAAAAGAGCATAAGGAAGGTACTTGGAGGAAATTCGACCATGGTTCGTAGGAATTGCACCAAATCCACCCCCAGAAGTCTGGGGTCGAGTGCCTGCAAAAGAGCCAGCAACGCTGCCTGATTGCTGCGAAGAGCCAGGTCGTACTGAGCCAGCAACTCCAAAGCCATTGCCCTGGGAAAGGGAGTTTTGCTGATGTGAACTGAGGGCATTCTTGTATTGGTCGGGTAGGGAAAATCCAGTTCCTTCGTGCAGCGTAACGATCAAAATACCCGGTCGCGGTGGGGCCGCAGGCTGTGTGGCTATGGCTTCTGAGGCAGCTGAGAAGATCAGTAGGATAACAGCGAACTTAAATACATCTGTACATACCAATCCCATTATCATTTGAGGGGGTGGTAGACTTGTCGTCTTTGGAATCTGGAGTGATGGTTGAGGTAGATGGCGAACGAGAGAATGTGTTGGCAAGGGGGCCAAGGTGTGTCTCTTTGAGCTCTAGAAGAATATGACATTTAGCATTGGCTTATGAAGAGATTTATGGTGATATATTTGGCTGTCTGTCAGTTTGGAGGTTCAGGATGCTGTACCGCTCCAGATCGACAGCCTCCTTGGTACTGTTGTGACTTGGAAAACATGGGATTAGAACTACACTTACTCTTGGTCAGGAAGCGAGACATATTGATGTTTTTGGTGGAGGTGGGAGATAGGTAATAGGGTGCGGGGGAGGGATGAGGCGTAGGATGTTGGTGATCAGTGGTGTTGAGAGCACGAGAGTACGTGTTGGAAGGTGCGGTGACCAGAGCCTGCTGCCCCGCCAAACTAGTTACGCTGGAGGATGCTGGAGTATGTGTGCGGCAGGTGGTGGTTTCGAGTGAGGGATGGCGTGCAGGAGGGACCAAACTTGAGGCTATTCCAAGTTCAAGTCAGGTGCGAGTTTGGGGTTTGTGTGTGCAGGTGTGTTGATGATGATCAGATTGCGCTGCGCAGGACAGAAAGTACACAGAGGAGGAGGTGGTTGTGTTGGGTGTTGGGTGAGGCAAAAGGGGGATTCACAGGGCAGGCGAGGCAGGATAGGGACGATGAGTCCCCGGCTGGGCAGAGGCAGCGCTGAGCAGCACCGCAGCACCTGGGCAGGCGTGGCAGCGTAGGTTCAGTGCTTCTTGGCAAAGTTAGGCTTCGTTCTCCATCTGCCTTTCTTGGGAACAGATTCACGGGCCAGCAAGTGATCTACACAACTGTTGTTTGGGAATTCTGGGTCTTATTGAGGGATTTCCCAACTGATTTACACTGCACTTGATATGCATTACAGTAAATCGTCGTTATGCTTCTCATGTGAAACTATTTTGGACTTGAATTGCAGACAGTACCTAGGTATAACCGTATAAGTGCTTCAAAGCATTCAAGATCCAAGTACCTAGGTACTCTCAAACTACCTTCCCTAGGTACTTGTACTGAGTTTGAATCAAGATCACTTGACTTCCAAAATTGAGTATGTTGACTCAGCTTACTTTCTATAAATTATACAGATAAACCTGGATATAAGGATACTGGATATAAGGATAACCTCGGTTATATCCTTACAAAACTTGCCCCCACGAATATCCTTATATTCAGGTATCCTTATATCCAGTATCCTTATATCCAGTATCCTTATATCCAGTATCCTTATATCCAGGTTTATCTGTAATTCATAAAGGCCAAAGTAAAGAGTTCAAGCTTTCAAGTTTAGGGCAAAGTAAACTTCAGCCAACGAGTTACAGGTAGTTACTAAGTCAATACTTGGGAAAGATGATATCATAGGTATTATGTAAAGAGAGTTTACTTGCAAAGTTATACTCGGGTACTTATCACCAAGACTAAAATAGCCAACGAGCTGCTCCTATCTTGGTGTTGTATGGTATCGGTATCGCTACCGAGGGGTGGCTTGAGACGAAGATCAACGCGTACTTGAAGTACTCAAGTCCGCAGGTACCTGAGCAGAAGATCGGTCGGTGAATTGCCAACCTATGTGACTCCAATAAAAGGAGATATTAGTGAATCATAATTTGGGAGTAAAATACCCAGAATTCTATAATGACCGACCTCAATAGCAGAATTCACATGAGACTTGTTGTGTCGGCATGACGTAGATAATGAGATCAATTCTTCGATGCGAGTACTCCGTACCAAAACAAAGAAACTGAACCGACACCAACACCAACACCAACACCGACCTAAATTCCCCCACATCTTGGCCAAGACATCCAACCAATAGGAGCCGTCAACCCTTTTCTCAGCGCCCCACATTCAAACCTCCCGTCCAACTCCAACTCAACCTTAGCTGAAAGTTACAGTAGCTCGGGCTTACTCTACAACCAGACGACGGCGCGCCCATCACAACTTTCAATCCGCTATCAATGAAGAACACATCTTCAATCTCCAACCACGCGCTACATATCAGTCAATCGCTCGCCAAGGGCCAGGGCCAGTGCACGCCCCCAACACCACCAAGGTGAACCACTCCAGCGTGGAAGGTGGCAGCGGAGGACAGGAAGAGGACGAGATGGGTGTTATTCGTAAGAAGACGGCGAATCGCCTAGGGGAGGGGGGAGTCAAATACGTCTGCGACGTCTGTTCTGCGGATATTACATCAACCGTGAGTCTAGATCTGGTGGCAATTCACGGTATTTTGCGCCGATGCTGACCTGCTGCCTCCAGGTGAGGATACGATGCGCCCACAGCGCTTGCAACGAGTACGATCTCTGCGTGCAGTGCTTTGCAAATTGCGAAACCTCCCATAACCATGTACCGGCTACGCATCCATTTCGCGTCATCGAGCAAAACTCGGTACCCATATACGATAAGGATTGGGGTGCGGACGAGGAACTTTTACTGCTGGAAGGGTGCGAAACATATGGTCTTGGTTCCTGGGCTGATATCGCCGACCATATTGGTGGTTACAGGGACAAAAATGAAGTTGCTGAGCACTACATAAACACATACGTCAACAGTTCCAAGTTTCCATTGCCCGAGCGCGCAAGTCCCAAGGATACAGAATTACTGGAACAAGTGCCCAGAGAACAATTCCAGACGCTAAAGAAGCGTAGAATAGAGTACCGTAAGGAAAAGCAAAAGAATGCGCCGCCAGCTCAGCCAAAGAAGAAGCCTACCGCCAGTGTACCATCATGTCACGAGGTTGCTGGATACATGCCCGGGCGGCTGGAGTTTGAGACGGAATTTTGCAACGAGGCCGAAGAGGCCGTTCAGCTTATGCAATTCGATCCTGGAGATGGTATCAACCCACGAACCGGTGAACTGGAGCCAGAAATGGAGTTGAAGATGACCGTCATGGACGTTTACAACTCTCGGCTGACTCAGCGAGCGGAGAGAAAGAAGGTAATCTTTGAACATGGGTTACTCGAATATCGAAAGAATGCAGCTCTTGATAAGAAAAGGACGAAAGAGGAGAGGGACCTGCTTAACAAGGCAAAACCATTTGCGCGGATGATGAACAAGAATGATTACGAGGATTTTACGTCTGGTCTCATCAAAGAACTTCACCTCCGGCAGGCAATCAATCAACTCCAAGAATGGCGGAGTAATAAAATTAGCACTATCCGTGCTGGAGAGAAATACGAAATTGAAAAGTCCTTGCGGGCACAAAATAAACAGCCAATGGGCTCTTTGGACCGTGAACGTTTGGCGAGCAGTCAACGTAGCGCCAAACCCCCTCCAGTTGTTGAAACCCCTTCAGGCGTGGCAGCATTAATAGCTCCGGAGCTCGCACCAGGTCTCCTCACCACCGATAAACCAGAAGCTCCCTCTCGAGCCGTCCTCGCCGAAAAGACCAACAGTTCTCTTTCTAATGGTCACGCAAATGGCGTGAATGGCACTGCGGCCCCAACAACCAAAACAAAATACCAAATCCCACCTCTGGCTGGTGTTCAGCCTCTTCCACTCACGCAGGAGAACGCATCTGATCTCCATCTGCTAAGTCCGGAAGAAGTGGAACTCTGCAAAATATGTCGGATTCAACCCAAGCCATATCTCGTTCTGAAGGAACGAATCATTAAAGAGGCCGTTACAGGGAATGGCTCGCTGAAGAAGAAACAGGTCAAGGAGCTTTGTAAAATTGATGGGCAGAAGGCGGGAAGGATATTTGACTTTTTCGTGAGTGCGGGGTGGATTGCTAAAGCGTGAGGGTGAGGAAGTGAAGTGTTGATAACGATATGGTTTGAGCGTGGCGTTTCGGGGCTTTCTTTTGTGGGAGTGGATGGATGGGCTGCTTGGTGATGGACCTGGGCGTTTGGGGATTTAAAGAGGGCGATTACATTACTTTTCTTTTCTTCACCTTGTGGATTTATCTTGTGTACTGTACAGAATATGATACCGCAGCACACCCTTGGGGGATCCCGGATATGGAATCGCTTCTTTGATAATTTTTGGTCTCTCTTGTAGTAGTCTGCGACGTGTGGAGATGTCTTTATATAAAAGCTTGTGAGTACTTTACATGAATTAAGTCGTCTTCTCGATTCCCAATTCCTCCTGAGATGAAGTCAGTTATAAATACTTATTACTAACACTAAACGTTAGGACCTAGTAAAGTAGTAATGAAATGGTAGCTTTATTCTTTGTTTTTGAGGTACCAGTAGTCGTGTTATTTGGACTAAATCCTTCTTAGGTACTTACTCTCTACCTTTTTTATTTCAACTTGTTTTATCGTCGGGTCCTTCCTTGGATTTGCTGGATTTGTTCTTTTGATGCTGTTTAATATAATACTGTCCTAACATTTTTCATTGATGTTCTGGTTCTGCTGGTGGTTGTGGTTTTGGGAAAAGTGTGGAAGATTTGGGGTATAGAGTGGTGGGAGGCTGGGATGTAAGGAGGATATAAGGGGTGGGATGGAGGTTTCTTGTCTGTGTGAGAGAGTGAAGGATGGATGGAGGTAGGTAGATACTTGAGAAGTGATGTGGGTCGTAGGAGGGAAATATATTTAGTGTTTGTAGGTAGGTTCTGAATCATTAGTCGTTTCTATTATGTGGGATAAGGAGAAGGGGTATCTATCTAGTTTAAAATTGAATTCTATTAGTAGGATTTTAATAAAAGAGAGGGGAGATATACTTATTTGAATATAACTAAGTTAAGTAGTGAGTTAGATAGCTACGTATTTGAATATAACTTTATTTCTTTCTAGTTATTCTAATACTCTCGACACTTTATATATATATTCTCTTTAATAGTCTCTCTTCTTATATAGTGATTTTATAGGCTCTAGTTTAAGTATAAGAATATTATACTAGATTAAATATTATTAAACTAAACCTAAACTAGACTATTCTTCTGGCTTAAACAATAACTTCCAAGGTAAACCGAAGAATATGTAGAGAAGAATAAAAGGGGGAATAAGAGTTTATTTAGGTTAAACTTATTCGCGAGTATCTAATCGAATCGCTTGCTAGCTTAGTTAAGAATTTGTTAGTATAAGATTTACTATCTAAAGTATAAATAAACCCTACGTAGTTATAAGACATTTATAAAGTTATTCTAAAAGTATCGAACAACTAAAATTATATAAAGAGATGAAATAGATATTACCGCTTACTTTCTATTAGTCTAGGTATACTAATATGATTATCTCACTTGTGCTAGAAGTTTGGTATGATAACATTTTATATAGTGTGTATAGAGGAACGACCACGTCTCTTACTTTGTATGTGTGTATGAAAAATAATCGCGGAAAAAATCCAATCCAAACAAGCCCTAAATATCATGAGACGGGCGATGAGTCTAGAAAATTACTCTTATGAAAGGTTCGTTGTCCAAAGACGAGCGAAACATCCCTGGTGATCCCATGATACTAAGATAAAGCCTAGATTCTGAATTCGCAAGCGAGAACTCTTGGTTTAGTAAACACCGGAAGGTATCCAGCCCATGATGGATCTCCACGAGACTCGCGCAAGTAAAGTTTGAGTTCCGCCTCCCAAACTTTCAGAAGCGTTTTAAGATCAATCCTACTTTCACGAGGTGTCGCCTGGTACGTGAAAAGGCTGCTCGTCAGCCTCCGGTCCGTGAGATCTCCCAGACCCACAAAGCTGAGCTTGAGGTTTCTCGCAAGGATCGATATTACCGCCTCCCAGGTATTCGAGCCGGATGCATTATCGAAATCGCCAGTCAACTCATTACTGTAGAATATTAAGCTTTTTAGGGGCTTCGAGTGGCGTATCAAGAAGGTGGTCAGTATATTTGCGTCCAACCGACAGTTGGTAATTGTTATGTCACGTAAGCGAGGCCATAATATGTTTTCAAACGCACCCGCGCCATTCCATCGAGGAAGGCGTTCACCGAATCCGTAGCGGTCAGGGTTCACCCTAGAATTCATGAGATAAAGTCTCTCGACATTTGCCGCTGCAACGAAAATGCTCCGTACTGCGGAGGGTGATGGCGGGAAGTTTCCAGCCTGGTGATCGCTTGAGATGACATCTCCTTCTTTTGCTAGCTCAAGGTATATTGCTAAGAGCTTCAGAGCACTAAAGGGCATTGTTGTAACTTGCATCCATTGTTGATTCTCCACTGACCAACACGAAGGGCCAGTGGCTGCTCGTATGAATAGTTTATCAATAGCCCTGTTACTTGCGAGAACGGCTTGCACAAGTGGTTTAAAAAGACTTTGGGCGCCTAAACACTCGACAACGGAATTTTTAGTCCCTAAATGACTTGATATATATTTGGCAGTTGGACAAACATCTCCGAAGCGATTGCCGAGAACGATACTCTTCAAATTCGGGAGGCCGCGGATGGCGTCCGTGAGGACTTTGGTAGCACCTTCAGTGGTGAACAAGCGGTGATGAACAGTTTCAAGGTTGCGAGCTTCATTCTCGCGCCCATCCCAGTCAGGAAATGTCTTCAGCTTGGGTAAGAGCATGCCCTCTTTCAGACGACATTCGCAAATGTTGATTTGTGCGGGGTGTCGACTGAAATGGGAATTTTCGCACATTTCTGAGAGTGTCGAGATGGAAGGCGGAAAGAGAGTAAGGCGTACGACTCTCAACGCCCGCTCAGCTGCGACGATACTGAGCTGTTTGTTGACTAATCTCAAATTCTTCGCGGTTTCAACCTCGGAGAGCTCGCATATCGTGCGCCAGATTTCGTTTGGGAGCGACATTTTGGGCTGACGAAAGGAGGGGGAGCGCCAGTCAAGTCAATGTCAATGTCATAAACTGGGAGACGTTAGATGTATGCTCTGCAAACAAGTTGAGGAATATTGAATACGATTGTACAGTACCTTTCAAATCTTCACGTTCAGAGTAAGTGCCTGGGTGTGGCGTGGATGATCAGTCGTAATGCGTATGTTGTATTTCGAGTGCCGATAAGCGTACTTGGTACGTTGTATTGAAAGTCGGGTGGTGTCCTGTCGTAGCCGACATTCGCCCAATAAGGTAATTATGGCAGCAGCTTCACCATCAATCCAATGAGCATGAGTAAATGTTAAATGATATGGAGGATTTTGCCCCACTCGACGAATTTGGTTAATTCACTTCGTAGAGAGCTCTCAATACCATTCACGTGAGCAAGTTGGAAGTTCTTAGCGTCGTTGACCAGCCTGAATCTGAACCTGAACCGAGGACAATACTGTACCAAAATATATTTGTCCTGATAACAACAACCCGGCGTCTACTGCTAGCGCGGGACCTCACGTTGCGTCACGTCACGAGGTTCTCCAATGAGCAAACAATGCCGCCCACCTATATATCTATCCCAGCACTAGATGATCTCGATCGCGGCCTATAAATACGGCAGTCTCGCCCACGACACGACATGTTTGCAGCATCGTTGTTACCGTTGTTAGCTTCGCAGTTTTTGATATCCTCCCTGTATTGGACAGCAGTGGCTGCATATGCAGAAGAACCACGTTTTTCGAACCCGAGATGGCATCTTTACCTCGTCGCACCGAGAAGTTCAATGCAGAAGAACCTGGGGACTTTCAATCCAGTTTGCGGCGACAAACTACTCTACGAAATGAATGTCCCAACGTTACAAATGATGAATGAAATCCACTTCTCAACTACCTTGATAGGCAGGGTGCAATATGCGCGCAAGTCTTCGTTCTGACCCTTCGACCACCTCATTATGTTTGGTGTGCCTCTGTTGGACACTCAGCAAGGACACGAGAATCCGCCAATAGCTTTGATTGAATCAGCTCAACCGCTCCCAGTTGGAGAACGGAGACAACATGAATGATGGCAACGAATTGATCTCGTCTCGCAATTGCAAAGACTCTGGTGGTCAATGGATCGATACCCTTCCTCCCCCGTAGGCAAACGCGGCAACATCGGAGAAACCCAGAGCTACGATGTAAACTAGGGGCGATTGAGATCGAGCTGCTGAATAGACGGTATTTCTCCAATACGAAACAGCCGACTTGTCTAAGAGAGAAAAGGAGAATTGACATCCCAAACAAGGTGGCGAAATGAATAGGAAATACTTCCTACGTAGATTTCACACTCTACCCGGTAACACGCGGCCAAAAGCCGATACTGTGGGCTTGGGCTCTTTCTACTGGTTCATCTCGTTCGCCTCTGGAGCCGAACTTCTCTCCCTATATCAGGCCATAGGAGTAACCCTTAATACTTCAAGAGACGAGAGGACTCTCGACAAATCGGAAGTAGAGTACTTTGGACAATATATATACTGAGAAACCAAGGAGAGGGCCTCAAGGAATCGACGGGACCACACTTGAAGAGAACCTTTAGCAACGTTTTATGATGGTGGCGTAGCCTGACAAAAGACCTTCCATAGGGATAAATCATTAGTGTCCACGTTGACCTCGGCATCCCAAATCTTTGCACGTAATTAGAAAAAGGCAGGCTACGGGAGAAAGAGGACAGGATGGATGTGAAATGGTGAGCTCGCGTTGAGCTGCCCCTTGACCTTAGCAGGAGTTGTTTCGACCCAATCAAAGGAACGACGAAACTCGCAGAATTATGGGTCACACCTGAATATGTTACCTCGGAGGAACGGCCGCCACCGCGACTATCAAAATAAAAAGCCCGCTCAACATGCCAAATATATCATTCGGAAACCCCATATTCTTTTCCTATTTGCTGCAAACTCTCTGCGACACAGATTCAAAGCTCCCAGATCCCCCCTCAATTCTGTTTTCGCTTTTCCCCAGAACAAACTGTCGCAAAATCTCACAAACATCCAGAAGCTCGCCACCGACCACAATAGGAAGAGATGTCGTGAATTCCTTCATGGAAAATGGCAGCAGACATCGTAGGAAGGCATGGGAGACCAAGGGGCCATTTCGCATATCCAGTGGAAGAAAGTTGGTGGAAGGAGATGGGCAGTGAGCTGAGGAGTGCCTGGGAGTAGGGAGCGGAGGTGTCTCCGTTGGATTGCCCATTGCGACCACGAGAAAACGGTCATGGACTTTACGCGTTTCCTGGTACCCTTGAGTTGTTGAAATATCAACCAACGCCCTTGCTTGATCACACTACGACCAGCAAGAACACGATCGCGCTGATGTCTCGAGCCACCTCTAGCCACAAAATACGATGGAACGGGACTTGATGTGTGCGCGCAATCGAGATTATATTCAGCAGTCCGCTAAGCACGGAAGCTGATTTTATTGGAGTAG
The DNA here is from genome assembly GCA_900184765.1 of Hymenoscyphus fraxineus. NCBI lineage: Eukaryota > Fungi > Ascomycota > Leotiomycetes > Helotiales > Helotiaceae > Hymenoscyphus > Hymenoscyphus fraxineus. The sequence continues at coordinate 1,374,966 of LT855423.1, read as the reverse complement.
TATCTGATGTGGACAATTGAAAAGGCGTTCGTTGAAAAAGTTCCAAGAATGGTTAGGGATTTCATACCAGTCACCTTCCCTTTTCAGATGCTGATCCACGCAGTCTTCACCCGCCTCCCCATGACAAACCACGAGATTGGGATATGAAAGTCCACCAGGTCCGAGCTCGATTCCTCTTTCACAGCACCCTCTCATAAACTTCAATTGGAATTGAGCAGATTATGGATTTGCATAAGACTCTGCGCTCCCCGCTCCTCAGCCGACGGTACGTGGACCCGGGAGATTCCAGGGAAGCCGAAAGAGGCGCCCTCTGCTGCCCAGTCAACAGCAAAACTAGAAACGAACCTTGTGCGAATTTCGAGAACTGGTTGGAGGTATGTAGGCCTGGTACAAGCATCAATGATATCATCCAGATGATACGTTTGCTTTGGGGCTCTTGAGAGAGATGAGATCTCGCTCAAATTTCGAGGCAGCCGAATATATAATTCATTTGCACTACGTCTCAACAACTCTTGGAGTGGACCAGCTATAGGAAATCCTACATAGGACTGCATCAATGCATCCATGCCAAAGGTTATGGCATCCGGCCCATCTTTGGATCCGCCTTCCTTGCCACCAGGAAAAAACCGGGCAATAATATCAGTGAGGTGAAGAATTGCAAACATCTGTAGAACAGGTTGATACCGGCAGGTGTACTGCGTTCTGTAATGCTCATCCAGAAGGTATAGTCCTTGCTGTGCATGATTCCATATGATATCCTCCACCCAGGAGGCCTGGAACCCCTCTAAGCCAAGCAATGGGCGAAGGAGCTGAATTACTGAATTTGAATAGAGAATCCTGCACAATTAGCAAAGTGCAGAGAGATTCGGGGTCATGTCACCTACAAAAGAGACAGCACATGTGGGAGGGCTTGGCCTGGATTGTTGTCTACGTCTCCAATGATGCTTGGGAGATTCTCCCGCCAGGTGGTGAGCCTACTATACTGCTGCAAAACTTCATGAGCAGATAGTGGTACTGCTGTCCTCGAGTAAAGCATTCTAGAGATCTCCTGAATGATCCTTATTAATTTCGATTTCTCGCGGTTTGTTGTGACTAGGAGACCTGGCCAAGCTGGACATTGGTCACTGGCCTGACGATAGAAATACCATCTCGCATGGTCCAAACGCACATCAGTGTCCGCAATGGCGTCGAAAACGGGAAACTCAATGACCTGAGGTGCCTGGCATGTTATCTGTGCCCATTCACTAAGCCTGTTAGTATGGTCCCTGGAAAAAAGACATTAGAACTAACACGGTCAGATTTTGGATACCCCAGATGGTATTCTTCCACACCTCAGGGTCTACTTCTGTGGTTGCAACATGGAGGAGCATATCAGCCGCAACTCTAAGGTAGGACGAAGCGCGCAAGCTTTTTGAGCGAGCACAGTCAACCAAAAACATGACCCCAAACGCTTGTATTGTGGTCACAGTGTGATCTCCTGGGTCTAGCCTCACGCGTACGGCGTTGCTGAATTCCTCCCGGAGACGCTCATAATCTACCTCGTCTGTGTCGGTAGGGGAGTGTAGATGACAAGCCATAGCACATATGGCATTCACAAGGACCGAAGAGCAGTAATTGTCCGACTGGCGCTTGTAACTGTCAACAAAATGGCCCTCGCTGAACAAGGTATGCACTGGATGGACCCAGGCAAAATACAGTTGGAACAGATGGTCTAGCACTGCCGAGTCATATGTCACGGTAGTCCACCTGAAGACATTCGCAATCCCTCCCATCTCATGGTCATCCGAGACCTCGAAGGTTGAATGCTGCGATGTCCGGGGCGAGAGGGTTTCAAAGTCCTCGATGGGCGAGCGGCCCAGCCATTCCACGATGCTTTCGTATTCCTCGCCGTTCTTGAGTCGTTCGAGTATTTCGGGCACCTTTTCGTCCGTGGACAGCGCTTGAAGGATCTGATCGGTTAGATGGTCTCTGGCCTTGAGCTCCTTGATCTGCTTGACCAGCTCCTCCTTCGCATGCTTGATATGGACCTCGTAGACACACTCCGAGGTCTCGACCCTAGACGCGCATCTCTTGCACGGCTTCTTCCCATCACACTATTCCTCGTCAGTCTGTGAAGATCAGGAAGGTCAAGGAGAGGTTGGAAATGCGCGCCCGAGACGGCGCACAAGGCGGAGTGCCCGCACGTCGTCCGTCTCGGTGGCACGCCACCGTTCTCAACCCAAGTGGAGACGAGACAACCACACACCTTTGCTCGCGCTTTCTTGCAGTTCAGACAGGCATTTCGAGTCACCGAGTCTGGTACTCGTCGACGTTTGGAAGTGGAAGGAGCTCCTGCGCTTTCGCCTTCCTTGTCGCCGCGGACCCGGCGTGGATCAGAACCCGTAGTGTCGGATGTGGATTGGCTTGGGGTGCTGGTGCTGATGGATGCGCTGCTGTCGCCAAACGAGGGGCGGATCTTGCGAAAAGACATTCTCACTCACTATGTTTTATAGGTAGTGCTAACCTAAGTACCTTACCTTGCGAGTCCGTCTGGGGTACCTGAGGTATGGCTGACCATGCTCCGTCTTGCGACCACACGGAGCAAGGTTGGCGTAGGCGTATCGAGGGTTGGGTTGTCCAGACTCCAGAGTCGAGTCCAGAGTCGAGTCGGGAAGGGGATGTGGAGAAGCAGAGCTTTGTAAATCTTGGGGATGGTACGGAAACGGATTGTGGATCTACGAAGTAGAAACGCCATTAATTGCCCATCTGGTTGTTGTTCCATAGGTGGACCTGCGATCCGGGGCTCATTGGGCAATTTTCCAACCATCGGCCTGCCAGCTGCCAGCCTGCAGAGGAATTCCCTTACCAGCTTCGTGCTGCGTACTTCGTGCTTGTTGCTTATTCCTTCAGTCCAGATTCGCCGGGAGCCAGCTTGGGATTCAACCACTTCCCGCTTCAGAAGATCCAGATTCGGCCTTTGCCAAGGTCGTCGTTGAAAAGAGCCCTGGGATGAGTCGAGTACACGGCAATAGCAATGGGTTCCAGGTTTGGTATGTATAGGCAAGGGCCCTGGAGACGGCCTCACTGGTGATGTCGAATGAGATTCCCCTATTGGAGTCCCTGGAGTCCCTGGGATCGTTCACGCGTTCACGTGGAAGCAGCTCTACCACCGGTGCGGTGCGAACAAGACACCTCCGGTCAAGCACAGGTTGTGGTTGTCGTTTTCGTTTTGGAGAGAGACGATATGGCCTTGCTAAATGTCGCGTCCATCTCGCCTACTCCAAGGTCGGGTGGTTGTATCGGGCAAGACCCTTGATGGTGGCAATACTCAAGGCACATCGTCACTCATACGCCCGCGTCTATGAATAAGTTTACGACGCCTGGACATCTGTCATGACGATGCTGCATCCGTCCGAACGATTCGCAGACCTAGCGCTTCTAAAAGGTTACCAGTATGGTCATGGTTCAATGGCCTTGAAAGCTAAAATAGCGGGGAGTTTGGCGTCTGCTCTTCCCACAGCCGCGCGGCTGTTACCAGACAGGTATATCGAGGTATATGGATGCTCATACAGTACAAGTAGTGTACTCAGTAGCAAGATCTCGAATCAAATCTTGTACTACCTCGCCTCCTTTGTCTAATGCGTATGCTGACATCTGCAAGGTCGATTGTATATCTTGATATGATCGGCGGAGCAGTTTTGTTGTATTCGATGAGGTCTATCAATCGATCTGCCCTACCAAACCTCCGATACCGACCCTGATATTGGAAGAGGACATAGCCGGCCATCACATTTTACAGTACTTGCTATGTACAGATCCCTTCCACATGCGTCCTGTTACTTTGGACTACGACGTAAAATCGAGATGACATCGGAACCGGGCTTCAACTCCCCTCCCGCAGACTTTGTGGAACCGTTACGCTTCCACTAAGCAAGGAACTGCTTCTGAAACTACCCTGGAAGCTTGTGGATCCATTACTCTAGGTGGATCTAGTACCACAATCCTGGGGCGTGGTTTTGATAACCCCAAACCTTCTTCTGACTACCATTTTCATCATCGTCCAAAATATTGCCCGCTACATCCACCTCTTCACCGACAACTTCAATCTTCATGTTGATTACAGGACATCAATAGTGCATACACAACAAATTTTCGTGGCAAACGATAATTGCCCCCACGTTACCCGGGCACTTTTACCGTTTCTGCGATATCTCATTTATCAATGGCGTGGATTTTGACTTTATGGCCAGGTAATAGCGGAGCGCAGTTCCGGACCAGTCATGTTTTTTCATCTTTTCTTGTTCTTTGGCCATACCAACCATTTCTGAATAGCAAAAGCTCATTAGGTGCCACCCATGAGTCACGCCACTTGATGTTGTTTTGCATATTCATATTCGAAAGGTTTCTAATCTTTGGGAGTTGGTAACACCCCAGTATTTGGAACTTTGCAAGTAAGTCAAAGTGGATATCGCAGTACTATGAGAAGTTTCACTCATATTAGTCACTATTGTCTCTCATGAGCAGCCGTTTGACTGTTCTCTTGAGTACAAAAGCAAATTTACAACTCCAGTCTTTCAAGTACTTCGGATCACTTGTCGTCCAGCAGCCTCATCTCAAGCTCTCATAAAAAGGCGCAGTCTCTTCCTCTGGCGCTAGAATTTCCCACATCCTAATATTCTGTCTTGAAAAAACATCTACAATATGAGGTCCATAGCCATTGGAACCTTCCTTTACTATTTCCTCCAAAACAATTTCAGCTTTGCTTAGCACCAGCTTTCTAAATACTGCTCGCAACACACACGTTCTACCAATTAGATATCACCTTTACAAAGAATCTATTCTTCCATTGAATATCCTTGCTTCCGGCATTTCACCTACCTCAGTGGGTCTCCTAATGTATCTACTTACATACAGAAATGTCTCACACTTGGCCGCCCCTTCATAAATTGGGGGGCAAGAGTGGCTTAGCTATCTGCCTTTGAAAATCTTTCTTTTTTCTTGTACGACGTTGAGGTGTCTGGAAGGTAAGAAATGGAATTGTGGTTTTATTGGTTGGTTGTTCCGCGCTATCCTGGTTTTTAATATTGATGAAAAATGATTGATGAGGTTTGTGTTAAGTGTAAGTGAAGTGTTTGTTGGGGGTTTGGCTCTTATGGAGGTTCAGGGAGTTGGTATACTTCGCTTAAACTTGGGTAGGGACCTTAGGTGCGATTGGTGGGATTTTGTAGGGCCCCTGTGTGAGTTGTGCTTGAGGATAGTGTCTGTACTTTGTGGATAGCTGGGCTTGTCAATGGATAATTATTCCTCGCTCTTGTGCTAACCTAGAATTTAGTATTGGTGTAACATAGATCATTTGATGGTCAGTCAACACTGGTCAAGAAGGACAACATACTCAAATCCATAAGTAAAAACTGTGAATCTAAGACAATAGGCTAGGTAATTCGTTTTCAAGAAGAGATGTGAAATAAAATAATCTTCTTGTTCTTGGTTTGGCTCTATCTCTATTTTCTCTCGTGAGATGGAATTATGGGACGTGCACTGGTCTGCTCTCAATCCTCTAATCAACATTCAAATTGCTGATTGAATATCAAGACCAACATAGAAAGTAGTTGGAACTATAGAGTGGCTCTTTACCAATGAATCAGTTCCAGTGCGGTTACCTGCTCTTCTTACATTTAAGGGCAATAACTTAGAGAGGGCTGACTTGAACGTCAACGTTGCTTCATGCGAATGTATCTAATTGAGGATAGGACGGCTTTGTGCTTGTTCTGATGGTGTATGGAATTGACTTCTATAGCTAGTAACATGAGGGAATTGGAATCGGGTTACCAATTCTCCTTTTTCCCTTTTTTTTGGCTTGTGATGGTTTGAAGGGTAGAAACCACATACCAACCTACTGTCACAAGTACTGTAGCGCCCAACAATCCCTTTGTTGAAATGAAAGCCCTTGGACATTTTTCATCCTGATATGTGCAATTTTACAGAGTCTTCCTGTATACATCATTATAGTACAAGCTTACATTCCGTTCCCGAATTTGTAGATTACCAGCCTTGGGTTCGTAGCTGCTTGACCCTGAAGACGGCAGCCTTGAATCCCTCCCCAAATCTCTTTCGCCACCTCTCTCTACGCAATCTCTTCCTCTTTAAGCCACCCCGCTCATGGAACCTCTGATATCTCTCATCGTTCCGCACGTCGTTTGCAGCGCAACTCTGATTTAACAACTGGAATGCTCTTGCAACATCCACGTGTCCTCCCACGGTAAAGGTTCTCCCCGTCGAAGGGTTCAGTCGCATAGGTGGCGGCTTCGGGAGCAGGGGCCCAGCAGTCAGACCAAAATTGGTATTATCTATGTAGCCCAAGAGTGCATTTTGTGAACTTGTTTCTCGTGGGGCAGCTGCTACGCTGAGCATATCGTCCAAGTTTATACCAGTGGATTTTATACCAGTGGATCCATGGAGGTTCGCAAACATGGCTGTGGCAGAGTTCCCCCGTTGCGGTACTATTGGAGCTGGGCGGGTGGACCTGTCTGCCCAAAGGCGTTTCGCCAGCTCGTTGCTTGTTGGTTTTGGTCCGTCTAGTGGTAATTCGGAGGGCGAGTTGGATTGTGGGCTAGCGGTGGTTGCAGGCGGCCGTTGCGAATCATATTTGCAATTCGATGTCGTAAAGCTTCTTCTCGGTAGATCTGGATTTCTTCTCGACGTAATCTGGCATTGTACTCGTAAGGACCGTCGTATAAGATTCGAGGGTGCGAGAAAGCTAGCACAAGAAGCTTCAGCGCGCAGAAGCGCATCTGCTGCCCTTCGAAGCTCCATGATCCTATAAATTGTTAGATAATAGTGTATATGAGTCTGGAAGCAATGTAGACATACTTTGGGTGAACCGCGTAAATAGTTCTGAGAGGTGTCGTTGATTCCTGGAACTGCGAACTATTATTGGGCTGGCGGGATGATTTTGGAGGCACGGACCAGTTAAAGGTCACGTGAGTTGCATGTCGTCCTGAAATTTGAATGGTGATAGCTGCAGCTACCTAGCCTTGCGACTTAAGCATTCAACCAACGACAAACATTGTCTTTTGCGCCAACCTCCCACCCCAATTTGAAGCGATCTGCACCCAATTTACTGTGTCGCAAAACCGTATCCTAATTGTCTGCGACTTCGTCTTCATCATCCAGAGAGCACGGCATCGAATCATGTCATACAATTATGGAGGTAGGTGTATTGAATCCCTCCCCCAGCTTTGGCGTCGCCATCTCGATACATACCAATTTAGCACAAATACTAACAACTATCTCCATAGCCTCGCCTTATGGCCGTCCTCCAGGCTTTGGATCATTCCCAGGCCAGAGCGGTTCTCCGCCTGGCATGGGACCACCACCAGGAATGGGTAAGTTTGATCTCTTTGCGACACCCTCTCACACTTCTAACTGCGATACAGGTCCTCCACCAGGGATGTCAGCGCCAGGTACGGCTCCTCCTCCTGGAATACAGCAAGCCAATAGCACTCAGGCTAGCCGACCAAGCGGCCTCCCAGCCAGCTTCCAGGGCCCTCCAAACATGCCGAATATAAACTTCTCCGCTCCCGTTATTCGGTTGGGTACAGGTCCCTCGAAGCCTAACACGCCGATGGCAGGCCCTGGTGGAAGGAGAGAAGGTCAAGATCAAATGTCTGCCGGTGGAAGAGCTGGATTGGGGGCGGAGCGGGGCATGGAAGCTCAGCGACAGGCCCTTAGAGACAGCATGATGTCGTTGGTCCCGCCTACCAAGGAGGAAATAGTACGGACGCTGTTCATTGGGGGGATTACAGATGGTGCTGATGGGGACGAAGGAATCGAGCGAATATTATGCACGGCAGGAAGACTACGGAGATGGGACAGAGCGACAGATGCAGATGGCAAGCAGTGCTCTTTCGGGTTCGCGCAATACGACGACGCAGAAAGCTTGGAGACCGCCGTTGAAGTTTTGAAGGACATCGAAATTCCTCTCAAGAAGCAGCCACCCAGCACCGGGGCGATAAAGACTGAGGGGGACGATGAAGATGAGATTGAAAAGGCAAAACTACTTGTTTTTGTGGACGACAATTCCCTTAATTATCTCGAGAACTACAACTCAAATCGAGGGGACGATTCTGCCGCCCAGCAATCTCGACTCGATGTTGCGCGAGCAAACCTCAAGGGTGTTCTATATGAATTGTTCCACCCTCCAATGTTTGTAAAGATGGAAAACCTCGACGGAGACACAGAAATGCAGGATGCGGATGGGAACAAGGATAACGTAGAGGTTGTCAATATACCATTGGCGGTCGATGATGAACTAGCAGATATCCCGGCAGAAATGCGAGAAACGGTCGCACAAGAAATCACGGCATTTAGAGATCGTAGTACCAGAAGGGATATGGAACGCCTTAAGCGAGAGGAAGAAATGGAGGCTTTGGAACGACAACGCAACGGAGCTCCTCGACCATCAAGACTTGCATCACCCGGCCCTCAGATTCCACATGGTCCAGCAGCTGGAACCAATAATATTCCCCTTGGTCCCCGAGGTGTTCCTAACGCACCATCCGGTCCCAAACTTCAAGGTCAACAAATTCCTCGTGACTACCAGCAAGGAGTGAAATTCATCAACGGTAGCGGTATCAATGGTGCATCAAATAGCGAACACTGGATCAATCGAGAAGAGGAAGATGACCCCGCGAGCGACGAAGAGCTTGAAAGACGGCGCAATGATAAGAAAAAGGAAGAATTGGAGAATCAGTATCGCGATCAAGAACGGCGTTGGCTGAATCGTGAAAAATCACGCACAGCTGCAGTGGAACGAGAAAATGCACGTGAGGGTGATGACGAGGGAAGACTCAAGGTTGAAAAAGAAAAGATGGCTCAGCGTTTAAAGGCATGGGATGATGATGTCGAGGCTTCCAGAAAAAAAGAAGAGTATTATGCAGACAGAAGTATGTGGATTCGCAACCGTGCCATATTTCGAGCACGCGAAGCCCTTGCGGACGACAGAGACCGTGCTGCAGAACAGAAAGAACGCCAGCGAGAGATGGCCGATAAAGAGCAAGCTCGGGGTATGGCCGATTCATTCTTGGACCGCCAAGCTGAAGAATTGGAAACTCGAGCAGGTCGCGCTCAACAGCCATTCAAGCTGTCTCTTGGCGCTGCTGCACAAAAAGCCCAGAAAGCTGCACCTCCTCGGCGAACTGTTGCCGAAGTCGAAGGTCTTTTGGAGGACGAGGAAGATGCTGACAAAACCTCGAAGCGAACTCTTGTACCTATCAAGTTCGATCCATCGACGGCGGCGTCTGCTCTCACGCATGAAGAGCGTGATCAGGCGATCAGACAACTTGCTGCCGATATTCCGAATGATAAAGACGGTTTATGGGCTTGGGATGTACAATGGGGATTTGTTGATGATGGTGTGGTTGAAGAAAAACTCAAGCCATTTGTGGAGAAGAAAATTATGGAATATCTTGGCGTGCAAGAGCAATTACTCGTTGAAGTAGTTGAGGAACATATCAGGACTAGAGGGAAGCCTCAAGACTTGGTAGATCAACTGGCTGGTGTAAGTTACGCTCTACGATCCTTGAAGTATATATGCTAATCAATGTGGCAGGCACTTGACGAAGAGGCCGAAGCTCTGGTCAAGAAGTTATGGAGAATGTTGATTTTCTTCTCGGAGAGTGAGAAGAGGGGACTTTCTGCTTGAGCTGTACAATCCGCGATGATTTTCTACCGGCTCACAAATACCTAGTGCGAGGTCAATTACAGAATCGGGTGTCCTTCCTTCGGCCTTGGAGGTTTAATACAGTTTCACATTTGGGAGGGGTTGTACGATATGATACAAAATTGGCTGTCAAGCAGAGAAGCAGTCACTATCAAAAAATGAATATTCATTTGAGACAAATCTGACTGATTGCTAGGTCAGCCTTCTTACGTGTATCCCATACAGCGTGGTAGTGAACTTGGGTTTATAGGAAATATATGATGTGTTTTTTTCATGGGCAAGAGGTGCGAGCAATCACAATATATATCCCCGCAAGAGAAGGATTATAACGAGCTGGCTTATTGCATAGTAAAGTATGTTGAGTCTAGTGAATACAATCTATCCTGCTTTAGGGTTTCACTAATTAGAAAGGGAAATTAAAGTAACTATAGAGAAGATTTATACACCAATATCTTTATATACTTAGAATTCGTTATATAAAGATATACTACTAGAATCTTACCACTACTTCTCCGTTTATAAGCTAAGCTTCTATATTTCAAGGTCGTTCTTCTAAAGTAATTATGTTTACTAGGTACTGGATATGCCTAGGGAGTATGGACAGTCACGTGATCGGCCTTTTGTGGCAGGGCCGTGGAACCCGCAATTTTGAAATCGACTCTTTTATACGGATTCCGCGTTTTTGATTAGGAGTATTCTTCAGAAATCGATTGCTTCCAATGGTAGCTAACCTTTGGCATAAATAAAGAGTGTATAAGTTTGAGAGACATCACGCACTGGCCCGTGCAAATTCGCTACCATTCAACTCCCTCCGTCTTTCGCCCGTAGAGTGCGTAAAATGGACCGCCTTGTGCTCTCCACTCAAGTATAAGTAAGCCCTTTTAGAGGACGGGAACGGCTCATAGAGGGGCAGCGGGAGGGGTACATCGAAGCTTTTCGATGAAGAAAGTTTATTTGTATGAAGATTTTGTTAAGTGGTGCGGTGGTGATGTGTACTTTTTTCGTTGAATGGGAGGGTGGGGGATGGGGATGGTATAAGAGGGGGGGAAGGTAGGTTGTCGATGTTGTTGCAAAGTTATACTATTACCAAGTTGAAATCTTTTAATTCAATTCTTTCAAAATGAGCAAGCCAATCACTCTTTGGGGCCTTGGTAATACCTTCTCCATATCCATAGACCCCCAAAAGGAAAAAAGAACAAACAGCTAACACATCCCCCAGCCGGCGGACCAAACCCATGGAAAGTAATAATGATCCTCGAAGAACTCAACCTCGCATACGACCACAAAATGCTCGAAATGGCCGACATCAAAAAAGCGCCCTACGAGAAAATCTGCGTCAACGGCCGCGTCCCCGCCATCGAAGACCCCAACACGGGCATCACCCTCTGGGAATCCGCCGCCATCATCGAGTACCTCGTCGAGACCTACGGCCAGGACAAGGACTTGACGTTCACCAGTGGGCCCGAGAAGTTCCTTGTGAAGCAGTGGGTGTTCTTCCAGGCGAGTGGGCAGGGCCCGTATTATGGGCAGGCGGGCTGGTTCGCGCATTATCATCATGAGAAATTGCCTTCTGCGATTGAGAGGTATAGGGAGCATGTTAAGCGTGTTTTGGGGGTTTTGAATAAGGCGCTGGAGGGGAAACAGTATTTGGTTGGGGAGAAGTGGTGAGTTTCCATTCATTCCCTTTTTTGGAGCTGGAACGTGGTAGCGTCTTCAGAGGTCGATGATTCTGTGGCTAATCAAAGAATAATAGCACGATTGCTGACCTTTCCTTCATTGCTTGGGATATGATGCTTCCATGGATGTTTGGTGAGGCGTGGGCAGGTGTGGATGTCGAGAACAAGTTCCCCAACTACTTTGCTTGGAATAAGAGATTGTTGGAGCGACCTGCGGTCCAGAAAGCCGTCAAGGCCAAGGCTGCCGTGTCGAAAATATAATGTAGTAGAGGAGTAGAAATCTAATTACATTCAAAGCCAACTATGCAGGACCCTCTGTATGGTGAAGTGCCTTCCTCCCGCGTCGTGTGTCTTTTCTCTCTCTCCCGCTTCTCAGTTAGACCATCGTGATAGTAACTGCTTGCATGTCTTGTTTGTCTTAGAAAACTTTGTAGAATCGTGTATTCAACAGACTCAATGACTCACAGCAGCTATGAATCCAACCATGACTTATATTCAAACAATCTCAGCCCAAGGGGCTTCAAAAGGTTCAATATTCAAGCCGTCATGACCAATAACCTTCATCGTCCATGACCTCTCCTCGAGCCACCCACAAGCGTTGAGATTCCCTCTTCTTTCGACAACGCTACAAATTGGTCAACGTTTTCCAAACAAAATCCGGGGGTATCAACCATACTTTGCATAGCGACTTGATATTCTCCAATTCATGTCGCAAAAAATACTCATTGCATGTTGATATGGTATCATCGCATTGGGCTATCTTCGTTCCAGATTGATGCCCACAATCAAAGACCTGAATGACTTGGTGACACATTCTCAAAGTTCGATATGCGCAAGGACGAAGCTTAGAAAGTGCTTTCAAGGCGTCTAAAGAGACACCCATCCCTTATGTATCGCCCAAATCCAAGCTAAATGGTCCCGCGATGCTCGGTCTCTCCATTTGCTAAAGATATGGGCGGGCCGAGAAGGCAACCACAAACAAGTACTGATGTAAAACACGGATGTGTGTGAACCTAACCACGGATCGGTTTCCCTTTCCAACTCAATAGAGCCTCCCGTCTGGTTTGTTCACCACCAAGATATCTCGTCTGCACTTCAACGCCATCCATACCAACCTCGGCAGCTCTTCGATTCCAAAGAATTTGCAAAATAGACCCATCACTCTCACAGAGAACATAACCCATTGGCCATCTACTTCTTCCAAGAGCTTCCCGGACGCCTTTGGTCGCTGGTTTTTGCGAGACCAGGAATCCAAGAACATCAGGATCTCTCCAACCAGGAGGCGCTCCAACGAATGCTCCTTCGAGCTCTCTTACCACCGCTGGTTGAACCTTAGCCCCAAGGGCCTTACACTGGATGAGAACTCTGAAATGTCGCTTTGCTGTTGGTAGTTTCCAGGTTCCGAGGAGATCAATACCATAATCTGATTTCCCACCAATCCGTTTGAGGGACATCCCTAGATGCTGCTCGCAAGCGATTTGTACAATGTACTCGTAGTGAGTGCCAACATAGGTGGTACTTGTTTGACTCATCCCTGTCCGGGTTGCATATTCCAAAAAGGTTGAAAGGTCAAGATGATTCAGACTTGATGAATCGGGGTATACTAGCTTCTCTTTCTTTTTCCTGGGCTTTTTGACGGGCATGGAAGTATCTGGTTCCGTCTCCTTTGGGATGTCTTTTTTGGTGCGAGTTTTTTTCGAGGACAATTTCGGAGATTCCAAAGTCTCTTTTTTCTTTCTTTTTTTCTTGGTCGACGGATCTGAACTGGAAATAAGAGACGTAAGGTCTAGTGTTTTCAGGGTAACTTCTTTTTCGCTCGCCTCCGTGGACACGTTCTGAACGCCATCGTGATCTGAGTTTCCTTTCACAGATGCTTTTCGCCGCCTTTTCTTTTTTCCGGAATCGATCAAGAGCTGAGACGCACTCGTGCTTCCTAGCTTGCTGATTGTTGTAGCAAAATTGCGGAATGCTTGCGGTTGCTGAAGAGGACAGAGGATGCGTCGACTAGGGGGCAACAAGCAGAACATTGAGCTTGAAAGATCATACAAACATCTGGCTATCGACAATCCATCTTCGGACAACTGCTTAGAAGCGTAACACAGAAAGATGAGATGAGATGAGATCTGTGGAATCGTGTCTGCGGAACGCGTGAGGCAATTGCGTCTGGAGTTGATTTCTATGGATCAAACATAAAAAAAGTGATGTCGGAGATGAATATATTACATCGGATTTACCGCTTCACTTGGATTTCGGGACGGATTCGGGCCATAATCCCCGCTTCCGGGCCGGCGCTGTAGGGCGAGTAAGGTTAGGAAGCTTTTCAGCCTTGTCTAATCGTCACCCCTCCTCCAATGTTAAACAATTGTACTGCACATCATGGCTGATCGATTGACCCAACTCCAAGATGCTGTTGATCAGGTTTGTAACCTTCTATCCTTCCTTCATACTTGACTGAGCGTTCTCCAGCTTGCGAACCAATTCGTGGCTTCCATATACTACGTCAACAAACACCACGACCTACAAACGCTGAGCGCAACCGATAGTGTACGAGACACGAAGAAGGAAAACGAAGGCGCTCAGCGGGACCCTCAAGATGGTAATTGGCATTCCCTCAAACTGCTGTTTCGGCACGCTCATCGCATGTAGTGGAACCCCTCCCGGCGCAACAATTCAAAGACGGCCAGCGCGAGTTGGCGCAAGACCTAATCACCAAAGAACAACAAATCGAATTCCTGATATCGGTTCTTCCAGGGCTGGAGAATAGCGAGAAGGACCAGGAACGGATGATTAAGCAGCTAGAGGAGGATTTGAAGGTCGCAGAGGAACAACGGAAACAGGCTCTCAAGGAGAAGGAGGCAGTATTGGCAAGATTGGAGGGCGTTCTGCGGAATGTGAAAAGACCATGAGGCGGTTTGGTTCATGGATCATATAGCTCGGAAGAGCAAAGGAACAATGACTATATCACGAAGGCATTATCTGGAGTTTGGGAATACCCCTTGCGGAGTTTAATGGTATCTTTGGTTTTCTATGCAATACAAGGTTGTTCTTCGTGGTCTTCTTAGGTGTCTACGCAGCTTCAGCACACTTTCTCCAATCTATCGTCTATCGTCAATCCATCCAAAAGATCTTTCCCGGCCCTTATG
>LT855423.1:1347237-1360424 GCA_900184765.1 Hymenoscyphus fraxineus | reverse complement strand
ACGACCGACCTACATAAGCCAGCGGCGGGGCAGGAATCATCAACAACTTCATATTTCCTGCCCGACTCCCGAGAGCAGGATACGCTAGAGCCCTAGGGCTCTCTTTTTCTCTTATGCCTATTACCTTGCTTCTATTAGCTCTATTTATATCGATTTGCTCTCTTAACTAGCTAAGTGCTCTAGTTCTACCTAAGTGTCGATTGCTTCAATGCTTACTACACCTGCGTTTGCTTATAGGTGCGATACATATACTCGTTATTTCAACTTTCAAGGCACAAAACCCCTCCTAACCTACGCGACGCTCCCTATACTCCTACATACTGGTCCAGAGGAAACGCAACCTTGTCCCTACACAAACAATACAAGTGGTAGCTAGCTAGTCTAGGAGGGGGGCTGAGCGAGAGGCGATACAATACTACAATACAAACTACGAGCGATACTGTTACAACAGTAACCTTCGACTTCGACTTACAACAGCGATCCTTAAACTTTACTTTCGACATCTACGACTTTGCTAGGCAAGGAGGGCTCTCCGGGTATGGTTTTGGCCTACAGGGTTTTCCCATGCTCGTCACACAAATGTGGGAGAGGAGGATATTTGCAGGCGCTGGCGGTGGATATCTACTACACTTTCCACCCCTCCACACACACCCACACACCCACACACACACACACACATATATGGACCCAGCACTCGCCTTACGGAGCCGCTCACTCACCTCTCACCTACTCGCTCGTTCGCTCGCGGCTCCGTAAGGCTCTTACTGGCATCCTGGGGCTCTCCAACCCCCAGGTGCTGGTCCCATATATGTGCCCCCTTCACCCGTGACCAGGACGAACGTGAATATNACGACCGACCTACATAAGCCAGCGGCGGGGCAGGAATCATCAACAACTTCATATTTCCTGCCCGACTCCCGAGAGCAGGATACGCTAGAGCCCTAGGGCTCTCTTTTTCTCACCCACCACCATCCCCATTTGTACACCACCATTTGTATCCCTACTACTGGCTGTTGTAGCCACCATTTGTACTACTGAGCGACTGTTGTAGCCAGCCTTTTTGTTTCTGTTTTTAGCCGTCTAGGAATAGGAATAGAAAGAGCGTGTGGCATCCTGGGGCTCTCCAACCCCCAGGTGCTGGTCCCATATATGTGCCCCCTTCACCCGTGACCAGGACGAACGTGAATATAAAACGAGCAATTCTATGTAGAAGTGGACTTGAAAAATTGTGGAAACAATGACCTAAGCTCTTCCAAGTGACGAATTTGATACTTGCATGGCTTCTCTGCTGGCAGAGGCTCTTCTTCCTCTACCAGATGCGCCGTATTCCATCCCAGTTCTTCAGCCTTCTTGCAATTCAAATCGGAATCGTCTAAGAACGTAAGCTTGTAAACTGGATCGATGCTGATATATCCTTACCAACAAAGTAACAATCTTTCATCTCCTTCACTCCAGCCTCACGCATTCCCTTCTGAAACATCTCAAGGTATGGCTTACACACAATCGGATTGGCACCATAATCACAAAACGTCATGCCCTCAAACAAATCATCAACACCCAGAAGACGAACAACTCGTTTACCATGCGTGACATAGGCATTGGTAAAAAGCCAGGGTTTGATTTTGGTCGTATCAAGGTCTTCCAGTAACTTCCGGAGATCTGGGTCGGGAAGGATAATTTCATCGAGGGGTAGTGCATCGTCGACTTGGCGGTTGTATTCCAGAGGGTCAATCTTGTGATGACGGATGAGTCCTTCAATTGCAAGACCGTAGTTCTTGTAGTATTCTTGGTGGAGCTTGAAGGCATCCTCTCGTGTAAGTTTGAAATGCTTCATAAAGTAGTCATCGATCAACCTCGTCATGTGATGATGCACGTTCTTACTCTTGGGATAGAGCTAGTGATAGTCAGTTGAGTTGCAAGAATCAGAAGTGGAAAGGAAGACTTACACAATTATCGATATCAAAGAAGAAGACTGGTCGTGAGTCAGCCATGCTTGAGGTACTGAAAGACTTGAACGGCTTGAAGGTTGATAAACGATGTGGATGGTTGAAGGTCACCTGGGGGCGTGAACAAGGATAGTATTTGTAGGAAAAAGTATTAATGAAGCTGGAGTGAAAGAATGGACTTTTTTGCCACTTGGTTCTGACACAGGCTGAGAAGGGAAACATAGGAAAATTCTCTAGTTGTTTCCTCTAAAGGGAAGGCTCAGCTGGGCTTAGAAAATGGGATGTGCTGTACTTGCCATGGCATGCGTTCGTAGCAAGCTTGAAGTTACTCATAGCCGAAACCCGGGTGTTCCCTATCACCAGGACCACCTTTTTTGATAGGCCTACGCAACCTGCGGAAAGCGGTGGTTGTACTCGTACAACTGTTCTAATTATTTTTAATCATCAAAATAACCAGATCTTAAGACAATCAGATTAATTGTCTCAAAATCAAGGACGCTAGTGACTCAAATCACCCTAAAAAAGAAATAATAATTGTAGCTTGATGCCACGTTTGCTTTCCCTCTCAGGTCTCTATCGCTTAACTAACGTACTCTACAAAATAAACAAAACAGACAGGTTAAGTAGCTAATATGAAGGTTGTACTTTAGGGCCTCTGTGGACCTGTACTCCCACTACCTACTTCGTGTTTAGTCCAAGCAGAACATATCATCAACACACGGCACCTCTTCGAAAGTGTAATGATTACAAGAAATTTCCCATTGATTCGTCATACATACATACATACACCGGTAGATGTAGATTATCTGAGTCCCCCTAAATGACCAGTGACCTTAACCGAGTACCTACCCCACATCAAGTGCCCGAGACGCACGCATATTTGTAATACAGACCTAGTAACCAACACGAACTCCATCCCGTAAGTGATTCCTCAATATATCCACCAAATATGAAATACCCCGCTTAACCCAACCTACAAGTGCTTCGCTTTTCCCAATCCTCTCTTATCCCGCGTTGCGGCCACTATCTCTGATGCTCCTCTCTCATAACCTCCTCCTCTCTCCCCCTACGCCATTCCTCTCTTCTCCTGGATTGCGCCAACTGCCTCTCACGCTCCTCATCTCTCCTAACCAGCTCCCCAAACCCCCTTTCAAAAGAAGGAAGACTCCCCCGACGCACCTCCTCTCTCCTCCTACGCCATTCCCCTCTTCTCCTACGTTGCGCCCACTGTCCCCGACGCTCCTCTCTCGTAACCTCCTCATCTCGCCTAACCAGCTCCCCAAAACTCGCCTCAAAAGAAGGAAGAACCCCCCGACGTACCACACCTCGCTCAATAAGCGGTCCAAACTGCTCCTGAAAAGAAGGAAGTGGACTCTGACCAGGACCTCGACCCCATTGGCCAGCTGTAGAGAAATAGTTAGGGTCCATGGGAGGCATATCAACGTCGAATTGCTGGGGGTGGTTCATCTGCATGAAAGGAGGCGGGTATGGGGTTTGAGGATAGGCTGCGTTGATACCTGCGGGTGGAGGGCCGTAGATAGTTTGCTGATGGACTGGACCAAAGTGATCGAATGCTGCGTTGTTTTGAATTCCCTGGACGACGGAATGGAAAGAGGGGATTGAAGGGTCTCTGACGCTGGCTGCGAATCCTGGGTGCTGGGAGTAGGGTGGGTAGTTGAGGTTAGATTGATGAGCTTCGTCTAAATGTGCTTGGAGAGTAGCAGCATCTTCGGAGACATCGCTACTATGCTGAGCAGGGATGTAGGAGTCTTCAACAGATCCATCATAGTCCATATCATCGGATCGTTCCTCCTCCAGAGCAGGCATGGTTCCCTCGTTGTCGGTATCAGTCTCCCAAGGNATCGTAGTCCATATTATCAGACCGTTCTTCCTCCAAGGCAAGCATGGTTCCTTCGCTATCCGAGTCAGTATCGCAAGACACGACGTCAGTTTCATCATCCTCCTGCTCATCATGTTCGCCCTCATCCCAAGCCGACAGAGTACCATCGCTGTCAGATTGATCCTCAATATACATCGAGTCAGATCCAGCAGACAGAGTGTGGAATTCCGAGTCGTCGAATTGTGCTTCATCCAAACCACTTAGACTTCTCTCATCGTCGGCATCAGCTCCGAAATCCATATCAACATCGTGATCAGGATCCTCGGACTGCTCAGATTGCAATTGGTCACGAGTAGCACCTCGTCTGGCGATACTGAATTGGCAACAGTGTTTTCTAGTCGGAGTCTCATTGTAGAGTGCGATGTTTCTCTCACCACTTCCCGAGGGATTGAGGGTAGGTGGGGAGCTGCCAAAGGATTGAGAGGGTACCAAATCAATTGAACGAGGATTCCCATTTCCCAACGACAGAGAACGATATTCACCTGCCGGATTCGAGTTATAAACACCCAAGTTATTTGTGTACGCGGCAGTAGGGGAGATGGAGGACTAAAAGTCGAGGTAAGCTTGTGTGAGAAGGATTTATGGATTGATTTGATTGCAGATGAACTCGATCACAATCTCTCGAGATATGCAAGGGAAGGATTCAAAGGAGATAGTAAAGTAAAGACTTACAGGCAGGTTGGGTCTCGGAGTACCTGGTCTCTCAAAACTGTAGTTGCCACGACCTCTTGGACTAGGTGTTTGTGGAGCTCCCGCGCGTGAAACGGGAGGAGGCATCTTGACAAAGTCAAAGGAATGTATGATAAATGAAGGGATTGGGTGCTTTGCAAAAGTCGCAAAGGTGTGTGGTAATGTCAATCGGTGTGATGGGAAAAGGATTGGGAATTTAGAGACCAGGGCAGGTGGTGTATATGCCCCCTCATCCCAGGGGAGACTCGGAATCCTGACGAAGACAGGGTGAATGCATTTTAGTGCGAGTATAACGGCGGCTTTGCTAGCGCAAAAAGATAGAGTAGAGCAATCCCTACCGACGACCAATGGACCGTGAATTGAGGCCGTGGTAATGCACATACTATAGTCAAAGAGAGGGTTAAAAGGCTAACGGTTCTGTCACTATCTCATTAGCTCAAATTATACTCTCATATTTCGTAGTTTGAGGTCTAACTAACTAGGCAGTGGAAAGAAGGGCATTTCTTTGAACTAGGAGTAGAAAAGTAGACTATGATGAGAAACATCCTTTCTATCATATAACAATATCATAAATATGACGTAATCTTTGGAATTTTCCCAAGAGCACTTACTATCAGGTTTGGAACAGATGGCACCAGAACACAACTATATACCGTACTTAGGCAGCCAGTCAGTCGGTAAGAGTATAGTGTTATCGCTAAAGTAAATATTGTTATTAATATAATATTGCAAGATCTATCTGGTTCAAACCTTCATTAATACCACCCTTCCTTTTCCAAGACGTTCACTTCTTGCTTTTCTTAGCACCACTCTTACTCTTAATTGCAGTGGACTTCTCTGAGTCCAACTTGGGTTTAGCCTTTTGCTCACTGAAATCCCCAGGGAGATCTGTTGAAAGTTTGGGAATAAATTTGCCCACTCTTCGTTGATATTCTTCATATTCAGGGTACTTTCGGGCAGTGATCAGTTCTGTGAACCAGGTTGAAGCTTGAAAGAGAATGAGATAACACATGGCCCCAGCGAAGGTCCAATTATATAGTACGTGAGTGGTCCAGCATCCCCATTGATAGAGAACAACCCAAATGGCCTGTTCTGCAGCGAAATTTGGGTGACGCGACCAAGACCAAAGACCAGTTACCACAAATCCACGATCAAGATCTTCTTGTTCGTATGTGTGTGGAACTTTGGCAATTTTGAGGTACTCTGTTTTTGCTTTTTGGTAGTCTGGTATTTTGTTAGTCATTATTCAATATAAGTACTACTGATATTGCGTACTCCACTGTTGCTGATCTGCGAAGAATTCCACCAGTACCAATCCCATCAACACCCTTGAGAATACGAGATCTGAAGAAACCATCTCGTTTCCAAAACGGGAGGCCAGTAGGAGAACGTAGGTGGGTGTCGTTATGAGGAAGAGCAGAATACTCTGTGCCAGGGATATGAAGGTGACATTAAAGACGAAAAATAGAGGAGGGCTTATATACTTTCTCAGAATCTCCCTAAATTAAAGGTTAGCAGAGCTCGAAATGCTCGGGATTTTCGTAGAACTTGCCATCTATAATCCTCCGACCCGATGCTATACCCACCTTTCCGCCAGTAGTTGAATGTCAAGCGCAACTGGCACCCGTTAGCGCAGGTTCCCGAGCTTTAGTGGACAGCGGAAACGTACACTCCAGACCACACTAAATGCGATCAGATTGTCCAATCTCTCCGTGTTCAACCCATTCATATGGGCGTAAACCACATAATGCGCATTGTAAATAGTCGGCAGGATGGACCACATGCGATCCACCTGGGAATAATTCCTGTTGAGTTCAGAGATGAGGAGGAAGACAGGCGCAAGCGCCAAACAAAATGCAGCGGCGGTGATCAGTGGATTGGTCGCGAGGTAGATATTCTGGAGCTCGGTGGGGTTGTTCCATGACTGCAGAAGCTGTTGAGGAAGGTCGTACAGTTGCGGAAGGTAGGGAAGGACGGTGGTTTTGAAGTTGTTGCATTCGATCAGGGTCTTGACCACTGGTAGAGCCATTCTGGAAGCCAATGGGAGATATGACCCAAGTTTGGTCGGATGGAAAGTCGGGAATCACGGTCAACGGTGATTGGGGATGGTGTTGACAGTTGTTGGGGAACTGTGGGTATAGGTAGTACGGAGCCCTGGAGTACTTCTACAGTACTATACGAGTCCCTTATGCGGTAAATCCAATGACGCGGGTGCTCCCACTGGTGCTCCATGGTGCTCCCACACTCCAGGTCACCCGCTGCGCTCAGCGCCTGCGTAGATCCCTGTACATCATCCCATCTCACTGTACTGCATACGAAATCCATGGCATGTCATGGGTGACAACGGCAAAACAAAAGCACAGGCACAGCACCAAGGCCTGGAGCCTGGATCGCAACGCTGACCTAAAGAGGCAACCACGGCATTGGGATTACCAGAACAGGGTCGAGAGGGTGTGCAGCTGTGCAGGTGTGCAATTCACAGCTTCGGCTATTTTGCTTCGAGGTGCCCACGACGAGTTCGCCACCATACGGATGCTATATACTCCGTATTCATGCTCAAGTCAGATACGACGGTCGGATCAGAAAAGATGTAGTGGAGATCATTAACCCCATTCAATCACTTCCCAGCTCCCAAGTGGCTTATCAATATCTCAAAGTTCGGTTGGCCGCGAGCCTTGTGCGGAGAATATCCACTTACTGTCGTTACCTTTGTGACTCTGTTCGAGGAAGAGGTGTGCGGGTGTATCAAAACTACTTTCACTTCCTTGTCACGAGATCATCTCAATGATATCAACACCATGCCTGGAAAGATTCTCTGTGTTGCGGAGAAGCCGTCTATCTCTAAAGCAGTGGCCGGTCATCTCTCAGGTGGCTCTTTCACAACCGTAAGTTTCTACATCACAATTATATACACACCAAACTAACCTCAAGTAGCAAAACACAAGAAATCAATATATCAAAAACTACAAGTTTACTTTTAATTTCGGTCCACCATGGGGAAATTGTGATGTGGTCATGACATGCATTTCTGGTCATCTTACCGATGCTCAATTTACCCCCGAACATAAGAACTGGAGTTTCCCTCCCCCTCAGACTCTTTTCAATGCGCCTATAGTTATCAAGGTTGAAGATAGCAAAAATGACATTGCAAGCAATATTCAAGCAGAAGCCAGAGGTGCCAGGGCTCTATTTATTTGGACCGATTGTGATCGTGAAGGGGAACACATTGGCCATGAGGTCAGGACCGAAGCGTTGAAAACAAACCCGAGGATGGAAGTTAAGAGAGCAAGGTTTAGCAATATTGAACGAGCGTATGTATATCTTCTGTCTTTTTAACCCTCCCCCCTGCTAATTTTCCAAGACACGTCATTCAAGCAGCCAAGAATCCCGTTCTTCTCGATGATCGTCAGGTGAACGCGGTTGAGGCGCGTAGGGAGCTAGACTTGCGTATAGGATATGCATTCACTCGATGGCTTACGCTTAGCCTTCAAATTCTAGGGGGGCCTTTCGTCGAGGATAACGGAAAAAGCAGAATATTAAGTTATGGTTTGTCATAAATTCCTTTGTGGTTGATATTAGACATCGTCCCTTGTGAACTTCCCCATAATTGTGACTAACATAGACAGGATCATGTCAATTTCCCACCCTGGGATTTGTGGTAGACCGCTATCGCCGTGTGAAAGGCTTTAGGCCTGAGCCATTTTGGTCAATTAAAGTGGTGCATACTCGCGATGACATCAAGGTCAACTTTTCCTGGAAACGAAATCGTCTTTTTGATCGCGCAGTGGTTACCGTTCTCTTCGAACGTTGTATAGACGCAAAATTCTGCACAGTCACTAAAGTCCAAGAGAAACCAACCAAAAAATGGAAACCACTTCCTTTGACCACAGTAGAGTTACAGAAAAATGCCACACGTTACCTCCGCATGAACTCTCAGCAAGCAATGACAGCTGCAGAGACCCTTTACCAGAAAGGATTCATTTCTTATCCACGTACAGAAACAGATCGCTTTGACAAAGGGATGAATCTTCGAGCTTTGGTTGAAAAACAGACCCCCGATAATAGATGGGGAAATTTCGCTCAGAATTTGGTTAATGGGGGGTTTCAATGGCCACGTGAGGGTCGAAATGATGACAAAGCACATCCTCCTATTCATCCTATTATACACGTTCAACCTACAGCATTAAACCCAGAAGAAGCACGAGTCTATGAATTTGTCACCCGTCGATTCCTGGCTTGTTGTGCCGATGATGCAAAGGGACAAGCTACTGATGTAGACATACAATATGGATCCGAATTCTTCACTGCTCATGGACTAGTGGTCGTAGAAAGGAATTATCTCGATGTCTATGTCTATGATAAGTGGACCAGCAGTCAGACTTTACCTCAGTTCGTACTCGGGGAGAGATTTGAACCAGATGAAGCCAATATGAATGAGGGTGAAACTTCGCCTCCCGGTTTCCTCACAGAACCTGATTTACTTGCTCTCATGGATGCTAATGGCATTGGTACGGACGCTACAATGGCGGAACACATCTCCAAGATTCAAGAACGAGATTACTGCTTTACACAGCCTGTTGGTGGACGTGGTCCTGCTCCAGCGCAAGGCCGTGGTCGTGGAGGCGGTCGAGGAAGGGGTGGAGGTCGCGGAGGACGAGGTGGGAGAGGAGGAAGAGGAGGCGCTGCAGCAGGAGATGGAGGAGGTGCTGCCAACATGGGAGTACAAGAATTCATACCTTCAGTCCTCGGTATGGCCCTCGTTATGGGGTTTGAAAATATGGAATTCGAAACACCTATCAGCAAACCGTTTTTACGTAAAGAAATGGAACTGCGGATGAAGGACATTTGCGAAGGGCGGATCAGCAAGAATGAGATGTTGAGGCAGAGCATCAGTCAATATCGAAATGTGTTTAACCAGTCGATGGAGAGGGTCAACGTTTTGAAGACGGTATGTTCTATCTTTCCATTCACCCTTTTTCGAGAGAGCTTGCTGATAACACATTCTGGTTAGGCTTGTAGGGATTATGTACTGAATGGCAGGCAAGATTTCTAAATCTCCATACGCTTTAAAACAGCTCGAAGAAGCGGTGCCTAGTTTGCCAGTTTGGTACTGTGCTTGTCTAAAGACGTTGGCTATTTGCCTATTGCACAAAGTCAATAGAATCAATACAAAGGGAACATAAGAACTATACATAGTATTGTATTTATTAGAAACGAATCGTTGCAATGTGAAGAGAGAACCGAACTCTATTTCATGGGCTGCTGTACTCGTATTACCCCACCTTCCACATTTGGATGTACCTGCCAAGACGGCAGAGGAAGCTTGAAGCTCTCCCAACGTCATTCCAACTCTTCCTTCTCAATATGCATCAACTTTCCACCCATTAAATTATCTTTACCAATTGGCATATCCAACACCAAAGATGAAGTCCCCAATACCAACATACTTACTCCTCGCCATCCACGCATCCACAACCCTCTCCCTCTCCCCCCAACACCCCATTCTCGAAAACCCTTCCTCAAGCCCAAGCCCATCAACAACCTCCCTCCTAGAGCTACACAAAAACCTCATCGAGCACCAATCAATCACCGGCAACGAAGACTCCGTCACCCAATACCTAACCTCGTACCTCCGCAGCCAAAATTTCACCGTCGAGCTCCAAGACGTGGGGCCGCAAGCCAGCTCTGGGCCGCCGAGGGAGAACATCCTCGCGTATGTAGGCACGGCGAGGAAGACGAGGGTCCTGGTTTCGTCGCATATTGATACGGTGCCGCCCTTTTGGCCGTACGAGAGGGTAGGGGACGAGATTTGGGGACGGGGGAGTGTGGATGCGAAGGGGAGTGTGGCGGCGCAGGTTGTGGCTGTGGAGGAGCTGTTAGCTGCAAACTCGATACAAGAAGGGGATGTGGCATTGCTATTCGTGGTTGGGGAGGAGGTCGGCGGTGATGGGATGAGGAAGGCGAATGATCTCGGTTTGACCTGGGAGACGGCTATCTTTGGGGAGCCTACCGAGTTGAAGCTTGCTAGTGGGCATAAAGGGATCATGGGCTTGCAGGTTAAGGCGAAGGGCAAGGCGGGCCATTCGGGATACCCTGAGCTGGGGAAGAGTGCTAATCAGATGTTGGTTGAGGCTTTGCATGCGTTGCTGCATGTGGAGTTGCCGTATAATGAGAAGTATGGTAATACGACGTTGAATGTTGGGCGGATGGAGGGTGGGGTTGCGGCGAATGTTATTGCGGAGGATGCGAGTGCTACTATTGCTATTAGAATTGCGGATGGGGAACCGGGCGTTATTAGGAAGATTGTGACGGAGGCAGTGGAGAGTATTGATGAGGATTTGGAGGTCATTGTTACTGGTTCAGGTTACGGACCGGTGTATATTGATAGTGATGTGCCAGGTAAGTCAACCCCTAACATCCCTAATAAAAACCCTTTTATTTATAACCTCCTGACATTTTACAGGCTTCGAAAGCATGGTCGTCAACTACGGAACGGATATTCCAAACCTCAAAGGAGATCATAAGAGATATCTCTATGGACCCGGAACTATCCTCATGGCTCATAGTGATCACGAGCATCTGAAGGTCTCGGATTTGGAGGAGGCTGTGGAGGGATATAAGAAGTTGATTGAACATGCGTTGAAGTAGGATAATTATACCCCAATTATAGTCTTTTGGTTTTCGATGAATGGTTTCTTGATGATTGCGATTAGGGTTTGAATATAAGGATTTTCCGAGGACGTAGCCTGAGGAACCTTTGGAGGGTTTGTTGTATTTTGTGAGGTTGGCTTATTGCTATTTAATAGTTATCTTTTCGTGGTATCAGGTGGATAGGGATATGGTGTTAAGGTGTTTACTTGCTATACAGTCCCTGTACCTAGCCTGGTATTTCAACATGAGTACTAGATTAACACTCGATAGACATTTTTCGGATCAAGCTACAATAGTTTCAAAATAGCTAGACAGAAGCCTGAATCTCTATACACACCCTAACACTGCCCGCCATGTCATAAAACATGTCTCAACCCTAACCCTAACCAAGAAAACTGCGGTATTATTTCTATAAGAGTGACAAGTTTCGCGGCCGTTCCTGGATATAATTTATAAGTCTCATTATAATAAGTAGATGATGATAGAGGAAGGATATAATCTTAGAGGTGGGTTGTAGGTAGGGGATTGTTTGTATAAGAGAGAAAGAAGGGTTATATCTGAGTTATGAAAATATTATTATTTGTCTTACGTCGCTAGGCGTATAGCCTACCCTAAGGGTATATAGAACTTCTACTAATCTAAACTCTAGCTATTACTAACTAGCTCTATAGGTCTTACCTGTCTTCTTCTATTTAGTAGCCGTTGTATACTAGGTGTAGGGCTTATCTGCCTGCTTAGTAGCTAAGAATAAATTCCTAGGTAATAGTTAGGGCTTAACTAATAAAGTGTAGGGATAAAGAAAGAAAGAAATAAATAAACAATAATTAGAGCCTAGTATTATAAGGACCTTAGAGATAGCGGTACCTTTTCCTAGGGTACGGCCTCCCTTATAGTACCCTTTACTTACTTAATATATCTAATAACCCTTCTACTTATTAATCCTCTCTCCTTTTCCTCTTAAGCTTAAGAGCTAGTTAATACTTACTAAGACAGTTAAGCAAGAGTAGCTAAGCGATTATTACTAGGGCCCTTCTCCTACTACGTAAGGCGCCTCTAATATCTCTAAGGCTAGTAGCCTTCTATTTATCTAGGTCTCTCTAGAGCCTAGCGTAGTTATCTTATAGCTTAAGATAGTAGAGTATAAAGTAACTAATATTCTTAGTTCTAAGGCTATACTTATAGTATAAGGTAAGTTAGTCTAGGACTTTTCTATTAAATAGGAACTCTTTAAGGCCTATCTTTCCTATCCTTACCTAGATTAGTAGGGAGCTCTTTACTTTTAGAAGGTTCCTATATAGTTCTTAAGGTTACTAGTTGCTATTAAGGATATTAATATTATTAGTAGCTTTTAGTTACCTTCTAGGGTAGAGTTCTTTTATCTATTAACAGCTAGCCTAGATCCTTATAGCCTAGTCCCTTATAGCTACTTCCTTCTTATTAATAGACGCCTCCCCTTTCCTAAGCTAATCTCTAAGCTAACTATCTCTTACTTTAGCTAACTAGGGTATTAGTAGTTGTACTAGTACCGGTCTCCCTCTCCTTCCTCTAAGGAGCTTCCTTTAGATCTTCTTATATATATCTCTAATAACCTTACCTACTAAGAGGTTCTAGTATACTTTCTTAAATTTAGTAACTCTACTATTTAAATATAGGTTAATAAAGGTATAGTCCCCTTTAACCTTAAGATCTCTAATAGCTATTACCCTATAGGCTCCTATAATAACTTAAAGGCACTTGTTCTAGTAAGGTAGAAGGGTCCTTATTATACTTTTAGTCTTTCTATCTCTCCTAGTTTAGTAGTACTATACTAATACTCTATATACTATTATACTATATATAACTACTATATATATCTAGTAAGACCTATTAAAATCTATACCCTATATCTTTACTAAAAGTCTAGTAAGAGTAAATATCTAGGTAGTTAGTTTCTTATAGATAGCTTCTCTATAGGCTTTCTAGTTTAGTTTCCTATTAAGCTATACTCTAAGGAATCTAGC
>LT855423.1:1276756-1347219 GCA_900184765.1 Hymenoscyphus fraxineus | reverse complement strand
GTGTGTAAATGTAGATTGTAGATAAATAAGTGTAACGAGCGAAGGTGGCCAGAATGGCCAGCTATATACAGGAATGCTGACGTAATCGATGACGTCTATATAGCCGTCACAGATGCCCCCCTTTAATAAGAACTCGTCCCGAGTTCAAGCCTCGTCAGCTTCGATAACCTCTTCCTGCCACTCCTCGGCATAATTAGCTTGTGTATTAGTAGTATAATTGCCTTGTGCGGGACCGAGTGTGCGCTGTGGAATCCAGGGGCGATTTGGTTGGGTAAGCGGTGGCCGTCGGTTTTGGGGGTCCTGGTAGTTGGAGTGGATAGCGTACCAGGTGTCTTTCCTAAGGTCTAAAGCCCTAATAAAAGACGACAGAGTTGTAGCCTCTGTAGGCATATCGACATGCTGCCGTAGGACTGGTTCTAGTCCATTCCAAGCAAAGAGGAGTTGGTTAATAACCGAGTCAAAACCAGCTCCTTTAGATAAGCGAACCACTTCTTGTACATATGCTGCTGGTTCCTTTTGCTGTCGGACGTCCTGCGTATCGTACTTAAGCATATGTAGCTTCTTAAGCGAGAGTGCAGATGGCTCTTTAAATCGAGCAATTAAAGTACCTAGAAGGAGGTCTAGGGAGCCTGTACGTAACCCGGCTCTTTCCAGGTCACTTAACTCGGCCGTGTACCAGGCCAGGGCGCTACCACGGAAGCAGGAAGTGATAATACCTTGTACCGAGTCCTGTCCTTTCAAAAGAGCGATATCCTTTATCCGTTCCGTAAACAAGAACACGTCTCGGAACCACACGTCTTTCCCACATGTGACGATATCTCCCTTGCCGAAGGACTCGTCTAAGCGAGGGTCAAAATACCCTATGTCCGTAACCGATACACGCTGTAGGGCTGGCTCGTAGGTCGGTTCGTAGGTCGGTTCAGGGGCAGGAGCAGGAGCAGGGGGCTCTTTTAGCCGAAGTGCTGTAGTTACAGCTTGTGTAACCGCATTCGCGATCATGGATTCCAGCTCTCGTAGCTGGGAGTTGGTAAAAGCGCTCGCGGGAGTGTCGGTACGGCGTAATTCGAGCTCTCGGGAGGACTCCATGTGCCGGGGGGTCTGTACAGAGATTGCTCGTGAGGGGGTAGGAGTAGGAGAGTCTAGCGCGGGGGACACTGTCGCCTGTCGTTCCTTGTCTTTGCTCCTTGTACTCGTAGTACTGCCTTTGGGAGGCATGTTGTCTGAAAAGGATATAGAAGTCCTAGTTTTGTCGGTCTGGAGGCCGGCGCGGGGCTAAATGGCGCTCACTTAAGAGGTCAAATATAATACGAATTGGATATGGAGGTCCTCGTAGCAAGGATAAGGAGATCCTTTGATCAATACGCGAGCATTGCTACCAATANGTGTGTAAATGTAGATTGTAGATAAATAAGTGTAACGAGCGAAGGTGGCCAGAATGGCCAGCTATATACAGGAATGCTGACGTAATCGATGACGTCTATATAGCCGTCACACTAGCGCTCTCCTTAGGGGCTAGGGTAGCTAATCTAAACTAGACTATCTCTAGACAGGCCCTTCTTATCCTTATAAAGTAGATTAGTTTACTTTTCTCTAGTCTAAAGGCTATACCCCTCTTACTAGCCTACTCCTAATAGATCTTCTATCCTTCTTTAAGTATTCTTACGTTATTCTCTATACTAGTCGAGATAGCTAGTAGGTTTATATTATCTAAGAATCTAACTATTACTAGCCTTTTTACTCTCTAGAGGTTATTATATAGGGTTAGTGTTTAGTATCTCTTGTTCGTTCTACTCCCGTCTTTTCCTATCTATACTCCTTTCTAAGGCCTATCCGATATAGATTTTCGGCTCTTCTATCTATTTCTTTCCGGACTAATTAACACTTCTTATCCTTGCTAGGGTACCGGATAGGAAAGGACAGGAGTAGTTCTAAGGGCCGGGGTATAGGTTTTAGTAGGTCTAAATAGGTCTAAATGGCCCGGTTTAAAATATACCTCCGTAGTAGAAATTATAAAGTAATCCCCTCCTTAGCTCCTACGTACCTTCGTACTATAGGTATCTATTCCTAGGACCTACCCTTTCACGTACCTTTGTACTATAAAAAGACTATTACTTTCGTAGTAAAAAGACTAATTAGCGACCGGAACCCTTCCTAGCGCCCCTACGTGCCTTCGTACCGTAGTAAAAGGACTGTTACTTACGTAGTAAAAAGACTATTACTTACGTAGTAAAAAGACTATTACTTACGTAGTAAAAAGACGACTTAGCGAACCCTCCCTAGCGCTCTTACGTGCCTTCGTACTATAGCAAAAAGACTATTACTTGCGTACCTTAGAGAGAAAGGGGGGGTTTTTATAACCGTCTTAGAATAGTTATATATTATTAATTGTCCTAGGATTATTCTAGGATTATATAAGTATTAGATAGTCTAAAAGAAGGGGGACTATAATAGTAGGTTCTTGTCTTTATATAGGATAGTCTATAGATAGTCTTTTATTATAATCGTCTTAGAATTAGTAGACTATCTTCTATTATAACGATCGTAAAAGACTGTCGTAGGACGGTCTCCTTCTTGTGACTATCGTAGGACGGTCTCCTATACTTCCTCTTCAGCTATAGGGGTTGCGTACAGACATAGCATAGGACTCGGTATCGCTCCTAGAGCCTTAATTCTAACACTACACAAAATATAAGTATAGATTCGATCGATTCGGGCAAAGTTTACCCGCGCGTATTATGTGCGCTGCCTTCGCGCTACCCTCGTAGGCTGTTGTACGCACTCTACTCCGCGAGTGCTCGGTAGGCAGGTGGGCAGGTGGGTAGGTAGGTAGGTAGGCAGGTAGGTAGAGAAGGAAGGTACGAAATAAGGGTATTCCTAGCCTTGGTAGCCCTACTCAAGTCGCTCCTAGGACGCTTATAGGATGGCTATAGGACGGCTATAGGACGGTTATAATTTACTAATACTGTAGCTAGTAGGTACGGTTATATTTTATTAATACTATTACTAGTAGGTACGGTTATATTCTTTTTTTACTATCTCGGAGACGGTCTTATAAAATAATAATCCTAATTTTAGGAGGGCACCTAGGCGGTCGTCTTCCGGTCTTAGATTTGTAATAGTCTTATATTTTTTAATAATTATAGGATAGTCGTACTACGGTTATATAAAACCCCCCCTTCCCTTTAAGGTAGTAAAAAGACGACCTAGCGAACCCTCCCTAGCGCTCTTACGTACCTTTATACTATAGTAAAAAGACTATTACTTGCGTAGTAAAAAGACTACCTAGCGAACCCTCCCTAGCGCTCCCTAGCGCTCTTACATGCCTTTATACCGTAGTAAAAAGACTATTACTTACGTAGTAAAAAGACTATTACTTATATAGTAAAAAGGCTATTACTTACGTAGTAAAAAGACTATAAAAAACGTAGGCCTTATATAATTTAACCTTATTTCAGCCTCTCCTTTCCGTTCCTCTCCCGAACCTAGCCTTTCCTTCTCCGCTCCTATCTAGTTATATAATTCGCTCTCCTTTCCTTTACTAGGCTAAAGGCCTAGCTCTTCTACTCTACTCCTATAGGTTAGGATAGGAAAGGACGGGAGATACTAAACACTATATAGGGTTAAGGTAAAAAGAATAAATAGGATAGGAGAGAGGATTAAGCCCTAGAGGACCCCTTATTAGAGATATTATTCTACTATATATTTATTATTAAAGTATAGTATTACCTTTCTATTAGCTAGGTAGCTTTCTACCTAAATAACTACCTATCTTAGGATCTCCTTTTCTTAGAGTATATAGAGGAGCTACTTATAGTCTACTCTATTATACGCTCTAGCTATATCTAGCTAAGCTAGTAACGCGTAGCACTTATTCCGCTATACTATATAGATACCCTAGGTAACTATTCTAATTACTATTTTAGTATTTTAGCTAGATCTATTACCTATCTATATATTAGGTAGTATACCCTCTACCTCGGCTAGGCGTATAAGGCGGTTTATAAGAACTTTCTTAATTACTTTCCCTATAGTAGAGAGTAGTATAATTGGTCTATAGGCTTTAGCTTTAGATTTTTCTTCTCTTATCTTCTTAGGCTTCTAGAATACTACTACCCTTACTCTTCTAAACTAGGTCGAGAAGTACTAGAGGAAGAAGCTAGCCTCTATAATAGTAGTAAGAGTAAGTTAGAGTAGCTTATTATATTCTTAAAGGAATCTATTTACAAGTATATTAAAGCCTTAGGCCTTCTATAGCGCTAACCTTATAGCTATAGCTATATCCGCTTTAGTTATCTCTTATATAAGGTAGTATTAGGCTAGGAAGCTATTCTCTTTAAACTACTAATTAGGTATACTAGAGTAGTCTACTAAGGACTCTAGAAAGAACTTTTCTAAGAGTATTCTAGCCTTTAAGGTATAAGTATTATCTATTACTCTCTTATTTATTAAGACTAGTCTAGGGAGGGCTAGGGCCTTCTATTAAAGGTAGCCTTATAGCCTTACCTATTTTTCTAGTTTCTAAAGCTAGCAATTATTATAAGAGGCCTTTTATAGTACTTCTCTCTAGCTCTTAGTCTAGGCCTATTAGGTAAGTCTCTTAAGTTTAGCTAGAGATTCTCTTCTCTAGGTATTAGTACTCTTAGTCCTAAGACGCTTTTAGAGCCTATCTTAGGCTTTTACTTTAGATAAGACTCTCTTTACTTCTCTATCCTACTATTATATTACTCTCCTATTATTTAGTTTTTTAAAAGGAGTAGAGAGCCTAGCTATCTTCTAAAGTTTTAGTATAAAGTAGTTAACTACTTCCTCTAGTTCCTTAACTATTCTAATTACTAGTACTATTATTAACTCTACCTTAGTAGTAACTCTAATCTTATTTATTAGCTTCTAGCTAAACCCTAGAGTAGGCTCTACTAGGGGAGGGGTTTTAAGGTTAATTTCTATAAGTTAACTCCTATAGTCTAAATATAGTAGGCTCTTACTTTATCTCTAGGTTATAAAGGTCCCTAAGTAGATAGCTAGATCTATAGTAAAGTCCCTCTAACTACTATCCCCTAGTCTTATTACCTTACTAAAGGGAGTAATTAGGTTAAGATCCTATTCTACTATTAGCTATAATATATATTCTAATACTAGGTTAGTCTAGTAGTATCTATCCTACTCCGGGCTATAGGTATTAAAGTTACCTATAAGGAGGACCTGTCCCTAGGGTCTCCCTCTTTCTATAATCCTAGTAATAAGTAAGGTTTTACTTAGTAAGTAGTATATAAAATATATTATAATAGCTATTTACCCTATATTAAACTTAATAAGGGCCTAGTTCTAGCCGGCCTTATATAACTATATAGGTATAAAGTACTATCTATAGATAAGGAGTAGAGCCCTACCCGCTTCCTAGACAAGGTAATATTATAATCTAGAGGGGTACCTTAGTAAGTCTATTAAGTTATTCTATAGTAGTTCTTATATAGAGAGAATATTAGCCTCTATATTAAGGGCTTTAGCGTAAGCTTCTAGGCTCTTATATATATTCTAGTAGATTAGCTATACTATTATAAGGTAGACTAAGGGATATTATCTTTACTAGTTCCTAATATCTCTATATTAAGGGTTTATAGGAATCCTAAGATACCTTGTCTATTTCTTAAGCCTACCCTATATAAAAGGATTAGTTGTCTAACTAGGTTAGTAGAGGGTAGTCTAGCTATAGAACTAGATCTCTTACGTTTCTTTAGTTTAAAGGGCTTACTAGTTTACTATTAGGGTCCTTCTCTTAGGCCCCTAGTATATATAGCTACTATATCTCTATAGTTATTATAGTCTAGAGTAAAAATAATAGCTCTATCTAAGTATTTTACTTTAGTAAGCTTTACCTACTCCTAGGCTACTAGGTAGTCCCTTATAGTAAAGGAGGGGTAACGTCTACTATAGTTTATATACTTTAGGTTTATACTCTATTTCTTAACTAGGTATTCTTCTTTATCCTTATATACTATATAAGTATAGAGTAAATATCTTACTTCCTTCTTATAGTATCTAGAGTTATAGCCCTATCCCTAGTACTTATAGTACTATATAGTATTAACTTTTAACGTATATCTCTTATAGGGGAAGTATTAGTTCTCTTAGAGTAGGCCTCTCTTATAGAGGGTCCTTACCTCTTTAATAATAGCTACCTTAAAAATAAGGTTTATATTTATTTAAGTTCTCTTATTTAAGTCTTAGGCTCTTATCCTTATTACCTTAAGTATCTTAACTTATAACCTATAGCTTATCTAATCTAGTATCCTTACTAGTTTATTATTATAGAGTATATCTAGAGGGAAGCGTTTTACTAGTACTACTATTATTCTATAGGCTACCTTAGCCCTATTCCTAAACGTATTCTTTACCTAGGTAGTATCCCTTATAAATTCGGCCTATCTATTACTCTTAAATCTTACTATTATATCCTCTAAGGGTATAACCCTTATAGCTATTACTACTATACCCTTCCCTACTATAGTATTCCTAAAGTTTATAGCTACTACGATTTCTATTATTATTCTACTTTATAGGTTCTTACTTATAGAACTACCTTATATAGTAAGCTTGTAGAACTATCTAGCTAGGAGTATATACTCTTATATACTCCCTAGTAGTTTAGTATTCTAGATAATATTTACCTATAATATTAGCTAGGGGGGGGGGCCTCCCCCCCCTCCTTAGGCTACCTATCTATACCCTAGTTATTAGTCTAGAATCTCCTTTATATCCTCCTTAATCTAATTCCTTATTAGTTACTTATCTCCCTCTTCCTTTAATACCCTATATCTACTTACCTTTATAGTAGCCCTAATTATCTTCTTAATATCCCTATTCTTAGCTACTAAGAATCGGATAGTTTATATTAGGCTCTCCTTAATAGTATCCTTCTTAATCGCTCCCTCTATTTCCTTTCTACTAGGCTCTCCTATATTAGTTAGTTTAACGTTTATAGTTTAAGGTACTCGGGGGGTTATAGGCTTAACTAGTAGTAAGTTCCTATAACTATTAATAATAACACTGTTATCGGGTATTACTATAACTTTATAATTTAGCTAGTACCCTAGTATAGAGTATTAGGACAGCTTTCTAGGAGTTTTCGGGAACTTTCTAGAATTCGTGTTTTTTCTATTATTGTTATGAAAATATTGTCCTAAAGAGCTTGGATATTGGAATTACTATGTTGGTTATGTGGATAGGTTGGAATTATTTGTACTTTTTACTCCTTGTTAACTGAGGTAAAATAGGATGGTTAATTAGATTGTATTGGAGGTTTGGTATAATAGGTTTTAATGGCGTGGATAGAGAAATTTATAGGTCTTTTTTATAATAGATTGTTGGCTTTTGGGGTGGTGGAATGAAGATTTAGCGATTAGGGGTTTTAGGGTTTGTAGTGGTTTTATACTTCTTGTGGTGTAAAGTGTAAAGTAAGTTATATAGTCTTAAGACTTACATAGGCCATTGAATGGAATAGGGATGGTGGAATTAAGAGTTGTGAAATAGCGTGTTTTTTTAGGGGAAGGTGAAATCACGTCCGTCGCGCCTCAGATTAGGAGATGGCAATGCAGCAAGCCAACCCTAATAACCCCTCAGAGGGAGCAAAAAGCCCATCATTGCGGAATGCGTGTCCTAATCAAGGGACTTTTGCATAGAGGGTACTAAGTAGTGAATTGAGCAAAAATCTCAGGTGGCTGGCGCAATCTCGCTTAACAGCAAAACTCCCAAAAAGTCCAAAAACCCTCAAAAAAGGTATTTGAGGCGAAGCCTTCTATCTGAATGGGGATGCAACCCAGAGAGATATTTATTTAATAGCTGTGTAGCACCTGTAGAGTCAGCGAAGGAACGAGGGAAGAACAAATACCTGAGGGGACCTTTTAAAGTTAGGAAGACTGAACGTGGATGATTGCAAGTGCTAGCCGCTAGCCCAAGAATCGGTTTCAACGACACATGAGAATCACACCGGTGCGTAACTCCACATGCCGCCTCCACAATGCCCGAAGGCGACAGTGATTTGCTTATTTGTGGACATAAAGGTCGCTTGGAGTGTGGGCCGCACTTCTCCCGCGACCCGTATGGATGTATACTCTGGTATATTCACTCTCACTTGGTTCCCACATATGCCCCGCTCTTTTCCGACAAGTTACCTGACGGGATGTAATCCATTCAGAGGTGAAATGATGTTGGGGTTTTGACTGGCCTCCAAGGTGCTCCTGAGTCACCTCTACTTTTGCAGAGCTGCAGCTTTTGTCAGTACCACCCTTCTGGACAGCTCTATTTAATCGATACCCAAACACAACTTTGCTCTACATATCGGGAACTTCAAGCTATCATTACACGAACTACTCCAGCAACAAACCTCCATAAGTTCATTCGACAATAATATCTGCTACATCCACTGATAACGTTTCTCCTCCTCAAACCACCCTCCCCACGTCGCAGTCGATACCATCATCCGTAGCAGAGATGGCTTACAACCAACCTACTAGCACAAGTACCACCTTGAAAATGTTCACCTGCTTTCCTCAACTCCCTAGCGAGTTGCGCATGCGCATATGGCGCTATTCCGCCTGTGTCGACCCAAAGAACATACTCCTCGAAGCGAAATCCACGCACTACCACGATGCCTCTACAGACAAACCTATTTTTATTAAACCCAATGATGTCGTGCCGGACTCTGCGAAGATCTTTGTCTCGTACAGAGCGTCAAGCAACGCTCTCTCACCTCCAGCGCTCCTCCATGTCTCTCGCGAAGCTCGTACCATCGCGTTGGAGTTCTATCGGCCAGAAGAATCGACCAAGCGTTTTCATGGCTCCTTCAATACACCACATCATGGAAGCTACGAGCGTTGCGTGTGGGTAAATTGGGTTACTGATACTCTGCTTTTGGAGAGGGACCGTGAAGCCTCGGGTGAAAATGAAATTCGATACCAACTTGTATCACACCACATATCTAAAGTGGCTCGACAGCTTCCAAAGCACTCACTTCAGGTTGCCTTTAGTGCCGATTTCGCAGACCATGAATGGTTCGCACGCTCTCCGATCTTGGAGCTCATCAAGACAGTTATTATTTACGGCAAGGAAAACCCATCCTCCTCCCCATCATGGGACAGGAACTTCATACTAGCACCTTTTGAAGCCAGTCTGGATGGAGTGGTACT
The DNA here is from genome assembly GCA_900184765.1 of Hymenoscyphus fraxineus. Classification (NCBI taxonomy): domain Eukaryota; kingdom Fungi; phylum Ascomycota; class Leotiomycetes; order Helotiales; family Helotiaceae; genus Hymenoscyphus; species Hymenoscyphus fraxineus. The sequence continues at coordinate 1,338,037 of LT855423.1, read as the reverse complement.
TCTCATACCACCATTTGAACGGGCTGGCGAAATGCGAGAGTACGTTCTTTCGGGGGTCACGAGGGTGAAAAACCGACTTATTTCTGAGTTTGACCAATTGCCTGCTGATGCTAAAGGTGAAACTGCGGGATCGAAGGTGCGAGATATGCAATTAATGTTCTTGAAGGTCGAACCCAGTTATTCCTAGAGAACGGCTTATCGGTGGAAGTGGAACGGGTGTTACTTTGAAGTAGACATGCTTGTATACTCTTTTTATGAATTTTAGACTTAGCTACTTAGAACATTGAGTTTTCTTTTTGATAACCTCTTTCTCCTTGTGTAAAGGTATGTGAAATTTACAACTAAATAGTTTAGTTTTATATCTAGCTATTTCACGTAAATAGGATCGAGGGTTATAAGGGGTAACATATGAATTAGTATCACGGGGAAGGAGTAGAGAGCGGCTTTATTTAGTCTTACTATCTCTTTACTTCTTACGATTAATCTTAGCCTTATTCTAGAATATTCCTTATACGCTCCTAGATTAATATTATAGATATCTAAGCGTAAATAAAGGAGTATAAGAAATTGTCAGAAGCAAGTATTATTAAGCGGATCCATCTAAGGTGTAAGAAACCTAATCATTACTCTATAAGATATACTGGTCGTTACTTTATATATATAATATACAATTCTATTATACTAAACTTATAGTAAACTTAAAATACTTATCTTAGGATACCTAGGTTAGTAAAAAGTAAGAGTTAATAATTATTTAAGCTCTCTATAGAATTATTTTAGTTATATAACGCTTTTAGATTAATTTTATTCAAAGAGAGGTATTATAGAGTAACGACTATATCTCTTACACGCTTTTTAATCTTGTTATAATATATCTACTAGTTATCACGTGGATTATAAAGCTTAGCATATACGAGTATATATAGCTAGTACTCGTCCTTTCTATAGTATTAATTAATTAACTATTATACTAACTTTTATATACTTTTGTTACTACTATTTTATACCGTTATTTACAAATATCTCTCGTACTAATACTGATTAGTAAGCGCGTACAGATCAGAGAGATTACTACTACAAGTTTAGGTAGTATATAATAATCTCCTATATTATTATCTTTAATACTCGACCTTTTAATTAAGCTATTTGAGTCTTTTAAAGTATAATAATTATACTTGAATACTAAACTCCGACAAGTACGTAATTATCTAACCGTTAAATCCTACTTTTATAAATACTATTTAATAATATATAGATTATTCTATATATAATCTACCTTCGGTATTACTAAAACCTTAAACTAGGACCGAAGAACCTTAATAATAATACTTTAATAGTTTAGGAGGATTAGAATTATAAATCGTACTATATTAATTTTAATAGTCCTTTCGAGTATTACTTTTAAATCCTACTCCTTTAATCGCCGATTATATAATTATAGTAGCTATATAATATATATTAAGGCTAAACCGCGTCTACCGACATATCCTTTTAGTAATCGAACTAGGTAGCCTAGCTATAATACTATATACTATTAGTATAGTAAATATTAGATTAGGAGCTAGAATTAATTTATAACTATCTTAGCCTATAATAGCGAAAGTATTAGAAATACTAGGAGCCTTTCTACTTAGTACCCCTATACTATTAATACTACCTTCTTTAGTAATACTATTAATAATTAATACTCCTACGTACTAATAACCTAGGATATCTAGACTTAACTCTTTAGCAGTTTAATAATAAGCCGAGTTACTTAATAAACGATACCTATATAAACGTATAGTATACTATAATACCGAATTATTAGGGTTATATAATAATAAGCTCTAGGCTACCTTCTAGGATAACTTTACAAGATAGACTAAACAAGACCTATAGGAGTATAAAAGAAACTTAGTAACCTACTTATATAATATCCTTTCGAATCGAGGAGTTTATTTATTAGAGGCTAATTCAAATACTTAAATAACCTACTATAATACTATATAGGATACCCTTAATTAATACTATCTATATACATAGATATACGATAATCTAATAAAATACTCTATAAAAGTAATAACTATAAAGTCTCCTGCCCTTATTACTTTAATAAAACACTTTAATAAATATCTAGAACTATAGAATAATAAGGTAAAACCTAATATAATAAGTATTCTACTACTAGTTTTAAGGGGACTATATACTATAACTTCTAAACTAACTACTAGCTACTCCTATATAAACTAGGCTAGACTAGAACTTTCGACTACTACCGCCCTAGCCGCCTATAATACAACTACTCCTAATATAAAGAACATATAGCTTACCGGGGACCTCCTAGCTATTTTATAGCCAAGACTACCTAACAAATATAGCCGGGAACTAGTAAACGTTAGTAAGATAATAAAAGAATCTATAAAATTTAAAGAACTAGGAAATAACTTCCGAAAATAACTCTAGATATTTATAGATATTTATATAATAGCCGGGCTAAATAATAATAACTAGGCCCTTTTATTAGTACTACCCTACCTACTTAAAGGACTAGCTCTTTTATACTATAATAGTAGTATTCGTCCTTTAAATATACCTTTTTACTAGGCTATATAAATACTAGTAGATCGATTTAAAAATAAGGACTACTAAACTAATAGCCTAGTAAACTAGAATTTAACTACTTTACGTTCTATAAAAGTAAAGTACCCTAAACTATAACTATCCTAGGTTTTTAACCTATATTTAAAAGAGTTAGAGACAATTTAACTACGTCTTATAATAGAGTTTTATAGTAATCTTATATTCCTTAACTACCTAGTTATTAAATACTAAGACTTTAAAGTATACTATATAGTATATAATAACCTCTCGAATAACGTTCCTAGTTTTATTTAAACTCTTTAAACTTTAATTATAAACTAGGAATATACTAATAATTAATCCTCTACCTATTTTATACTTAATTAATTACCTAGTTAATTTTTAAAAGAAACTTTATTTATAAATCGATAGTTTAGAAACTAAAGCGAGTTATATAGACGGCCCTATCGACGAGGTTCTTATATAAGACACCTACTATAAAATAATAGATATATAAACACTTCTAAGTATTACGTTTATAAGAAACTAGAGTATAGACCTTGTAATTACTCTAAAGAAGAAAGTAATACCTTATATTAAGCGTATAGAGCTAAATATAACTCTAGTATATTAAGGGACTAATTCTAGACTTTCCTAATAGATATAGACTAAGATTAAATAGAAGATAATAATACTACTAAGATCGATAACAAGCTCGATATTAAAGATTATAAAGATATTAAGGACCTAGATATTAGTAGAATAGTCCTCTATAACAAAAATACTACTTATAATACTAATAATATAGAATCTACTTTTATAATAACCCTAGATAACCTTAAGGACAATTCTACTCGATTACTAACAAATCGTCTTTGTAATAAAGCTCTTTTATATTTAATTAACCCTAAAAATACTATAGATTTATTAAAAGATCGTAGTTAAAATTTAGAACTACTTTAGTACCTAAAATCCTACTTCTTTAGTATTATAGTAGATATAGGAGCCGCGGGTATATCGTCTATTAAATACGCCTAGTTTCTCGTATATAAATCCTTATTCTTAGCTACTAAATTAGATAGATCTATAGCTAGATAATCTAATATTTAATATAGTATTAGTAAAACCGATAATATAGGTTTAGTAAAAGTAGACTCTCCTATTAGTATAGTAACCTTTTAAGTAATACTACCTAGTATTAACATACCTTTTATTATATATATTAAGGACCTCGACTACCTAAGAATTATATATAATAACCTTACTAAAAAGGTTACTATAAATAGAGGTAAAGCTTTAAAAAGTTATATAACTATCTATATTTTTAGCTACCCTTTTATCTAGTAGAGTAACTAATAAGTAATAATAGATAAGTTATATAGAAAATACTACTAAACCCTCCTAATTAAACTAGAGCTCTAAAAGCTTTACTAAAGATTTAGATACCTATCTATCTATAAACTATATAAAATACTCTAGTAAGCTAGGTATACTAACGTTACCTATAAAGTAATAGAAGTACTTAATAACTACTATAAGGAGTACTAAATATACTAAAAGTTACTTAGTTAATTTAAATTTATAATCTATAATAATTATAAATTTAACTTTAACGTCTACTTTAATATCTTTTATATTAAGAATAAGCTAGTAGGCTATTTAGTCGACAAGGCTACTAATTATTAAGCCGGCGATTAGCTTGTAAATATCGAGGCTAAAATAGTATAAGAGCTTATACTAAGAGAGTAGATTTATATATACCTAGGACTACTAGATATAATTACTATAAACTAGAGTATATAACTCGCTAGTAGAGAGTTCCGAATATATACTAAAATAATAGATATAACTATTAATTTAGTTCTTATAGAAGTATATAATTTAATTAGACGAGTAGAACGCTACTACGAACCTATATAGCGAGCCTTTAATATTATATTAAATAAAGCTCCTATAATTAATAGATAGATAAGGCTTAGGATAGCCTTTAAAGCTATAAATAATATAGTTAGACCCTTAAGACTTATTTCTACTTTACTAGTATATAGTACCTATACTAGGATATCGAATAATAATATCTTTAGTATAGATATAATTTAAAGGGCTATTGCCTAGTAAAAGGTAATAAAAGAAGTAAGGTACTATTATATAAAATACTAGGTATAATAAGCGTTAGCTAGTCGAAATAGGCTAATTACCTTATACTTAAAAGATCTATTACTTTTATACCCTATACGCGTATAGTGTAAAAAGGGTAGCTAGATAGGCCTATATCTACTTATAAAAGTAGAAGGAGAAAATATAATTATTAAGCTACCGAGTCTAAATAGGGATACTCTTTTCTAAACTATAGTAGTTTATTTATATTATAAAGAAAAGGTAGACCTAGAAAGTACTAATAAAGATACTTTTAGTATTATTAACCCCCTCGAACTAAGTAACGTACTACCTTCTATAAGACTCTTAAGGCTATAAACTACTAATAAGAGCTCCGCTACTATAGTAAAACCTACTAAACTACTACTAAATTTTACTAGTACTATAGTATAATTATCTATAGCTATAAAGTATTACTTAGAGACTACCGGTAAACAACCTAGGGGCCGCCCTAGGAAGTACTTAATTATAGCCGATACTTTTATTACTTTTAAACCTCGAACTTCTAATAATAAATTAAGTACTATAGACCTTAAAGAGATTAAAGGCTTTAAAAAGCTTAAGTCTTTCAAACTAATAGATCCTTCTAAAGTACTACTAAATATAATAATATTCGGTTTTAAATTTATCTATAACGTAAAGGACAAAGGTATAGTAAAATAATAGAATAAATCGAGGCTTATTATATAAGCCTAGGGTAATAAAGAGAAACACTTTATAATAATATAATTACCTATAATTTAACGTATAAGCTAAAGGCTAATACTTACTATTATAATACTCTTTAACCTATCTTTATATAGCTATAACGTATAATAAGCGTACCTTTATACTAGTAAACGATTAGTACGTTAATTTTACGTATACCCTCCTACTAATCTACCTGTTCTATAATAAGAGAGTAAAATACTCGAGGTAAAATAGCTATAGTACAGTATACTAGAAGTAGGTATATTTTAGTACGCCTACTATTTAAAATACTATACTAAGTAATTACATATATAATTATTAACTTATAATTAATACCTTTTCTTTATAAACGAATTAGATATAATAGGTACCTTTAGAATAGTAGGATTATAAATAGACGACTCTTTAATACTTATAAATACTCTATTTACTAAACGTAAAGAAGTAGAATTTACTATTATAAATCTACTACTTAAATCGAAGCCGCGCGAGGCCCTTATAGTATAATAACCTATAGACTTTAATAGAAGCTATATTACGCTCTAATAAGATAGATCGATTGTTCTTATATAAAAGGATAAAACAAAAGATCGATTACGGCTTATAATAAGCCCCTACGAATATAAGGTACTTCGAGCCCTTAGAGCCTATATATCGAGCGTATACTAACCAGAGGCGGTATACGATCTATCCTTCGCTACGTAGATTATAAATCCGGATATAGGAGACGTAGATTAACTAAACAAGCGATTATAGTAGTAAATCGATTATAAAGACCGGGGACTAAAGTTTATAGCTTTATAACCTAGTACCTTAAAACTAGTATACTTTACTAATAGATCCTTTGTAAATAACTTAGATATAACGTTCTAGCTTAGATCGGTACTAGTACTAATAGATTATACTAGACACGCTAATATTTTATATTAGAACTCGTCTAAGTATAAGAGAGTTACCCGAAGTATACTAGTATTAGAATTATACGCTTTAAGCCAGGGATATAATATAGCTATTTACGTTAAAACTATCTTAATACAGTGCCTCGGATAGTATATACTACTTGAAATTTATACTAATTTAAAGTCTATATTCGATTATATTACTAAATTAGGAACTACTAAGGAAAAGAGGCTAATAATTAATATAATATACCTATATAACGTATTTAAATCTAAGGATATTAATAATATCTCCTTAATAGAAGGGAAGGATAATCCGTCCGATTCGATAACTAAATCAAAGTTAAATAGCGCCCTAAAGAGACTAATTAATACTAATTATATCGAGATTAATAGAGTTAGATAGGTAAAAAGGAATTAGTAATATATTATTTTATTGTTATTTTATATATATTTTACAAAGTTAGTTCTATACTTTGTTATTTACTATCTTTCGGCTATTTTATCACTTTATAAAGTACTCCTAGTATTATAATATATTTACTAGTTATTACGTGGATTATAAAGCTTAGTATATACGAGTACATATAGCTAGTACTCGTCCTTTCCATAGCATCAATCAATCAACTATTATACTAACTTTTATATGCTTTTGTTACTACTGTTTTGTACCGTTATTTACGAATATCTCTCGTACTAACAAATCTAATATACTAAAAGTCTAGTATAACTTAATTATTTGTACTATTTCACTTAGATTAATAAGGAGTGACAAGAATTAATCATTCTCAACTATTTATATACCTAGGCAATTAAATGAGTTTTATAAGGTCTTTAGGATAATATATTTATAATACAGATATATACAGAGTACACTTAGTAGACACAATAGTAATTAGTTTTAGAGTAGATAAGAAGACAGACAACTCGGTACAGGGCAAGACAACACTTTTATGCCCATTCTAGGGACTATGATTTGTTTGGCTAGGATATACTTAGTATATCACAACAGAAACTTTAGTCAATTAATAATTAACTATCAAAGAATTGCCTGTCCGATTCCTGCGTATGCCCCAGCGTAATGATCATCTCCCTTTTTCCTGCTTTTCATCATAACCGGCCTGTACACACCGCGGAATCACCCAATTATGTGCCGAATTCAGTGTCGATCATCCAGGTGTTCTTTACCACTTGTGCTTCCAGAAAGCCAAGTTAATAGGTGGCATTTCACTTTGGTCTCTACCTCGTTCAAGGCCCCACTGATATATATCTGATTTGACCTCCTCGAGCTCTTGTCTCCCCATGCCTCGATTAGCATGTGGTGGCAGGCAATTCTCTCCCATGGGTTCAAACTTGGGTCTGCTCGGATCGGGCGGATCAAAAGCACAGCATTGTGTTGAGAAAATTGTGATGTGGCCCAAATGGTCTAACAAAGGGAAGCTGAGAAAGAATCCACGATGTATGCTTGCAAAAGCAACACGAGCCATCCCCCTAGGAAGCTCCATGATGGTATTCTTAATTTGATCACCCATGTGGCACGACCAGCGATCCAACGGACGGGATGGTTTGTAAAAGTATACATAATCACCCAGTGAATGGCAGTACCCCCAGCCAGCCACAACAAGTGTGTCGTTAGCCCAATTGATCCAGATGCTTGTACTGCAAGACTTTCGCAATCCCCGTTCCTTAACAGGTACATTGAAGCACGCGACAGATTCCTGGTTGGTTTTCCGGGCGATAGTATTCAAAGCCAATAGCACGAGCCTCAGAGTTGACACGTAGGATTGTTGGCGGTTGACGTGCGTTGGTTTCATAGCAGACGAACTTCTTACTTCTTGCTTCTGGTGATTCGAACCCGTGGCACGTGTCGTTTTCTTCATCCAGGGTCGTAATTTTGACCGTCGAAGATAGTAGAAGCATTGTGGGATGATAACAATGTTTTTCGGTATATAGTGGGGGGAATTTCCTACTCGTATTTGTAGTCAGTGTGGAAACACTTCTAATTAAATACTTAACCCGATTAGAGTACTAATCGAGTTAAGTTGAATGAGTATGATGAGGTGACTCCGTTGAGTTGAGTTGAGTTGTAGATTTGACTATTCGAGTAGTACTCGAGTAGTTATATATAACTTGACTATAATATAAAACCTCCCGTTAGGTTACCCTTAAATAGCTAAGTAGTAGTATATATATATAATGTAGGAGTACTCGGTTACATAAGAGACATAGTCGTTACTTTATATACACCTCTCTTAGAATAAAATTATTCTAAAAACATCGTACAATTACAATAGATATATAAAGAGCTTAAATAATTGTTAACTCTTACTTTTCACCGACCTAGGTATTCTAAGACAATCATCTTACTTGTACTATAAGTTTAGTATAATAGAGTTTCATAGGGTGTATACAGAGGAACGACCAGGTATCTTACAAATGTGTAGACCGACTACCCGGAGTCCGGCGCGCGAGCCTGGGCGCGCTACGGGCTATCGGGCCGATACTACTTGAGTTACTTATAAGTCAATGGAGTACTTGGCGAGTTGAATTAAATAGCCATTTTGACTACTTGAGTTGAGTTGATTAGGTGCTAGTAGCTACTACTCAACTCAACTATTTGGATTTACTACGCTGTTTATAGTTACTGAATTTTACGTCTACTTAGTTTGTACTAACTGGTCATACTCTTATAATATTTACCAGTAAATTAGTAATTACATATGAACACGAACTTTCCTATTTTTTATACAAAGGAAGTAGTTCGGTCTCGAATTAAAATCAGAGACATTTGGGATTTCAGGATCAACGTAGGGATATCACAATCGATTACCGATATTGATAGTACAATGTTTCGCATGTCTTCATAGCTCACTGGTGAAATGGAATTATATTTTTGAGAAGTTTAAGCGTCATCGCCATCTCCACCATCACCCCTATCTTCTCCAGCCCTCTTTCTCAAGTTCTCCAGTCCATACAGTAAATTCTTTAACTTTGCACTATTATGCTTCTCGTCCTTTAGCGCCTCTGCTCTGCTAGGAAGCTCGTCCCCTAGGGTCAATACTCCATCAGAGAGAATCAGATGTTGTAGTGGGTTGATGAACTGATCATCCTTCTCCCTAGGCTCTGCCGTAGTACCTGGTTTGTTGATATAATCAACAGAGACTATGACCGAGCTCGCCGTGTCGAGTTTGGTTGAAGGGAAGATTACGAGGCAAAGAGGGTTGCCAATTAGAGGAAGGGTTTGGACATGAGTGAGGTTGTTTTCTTCCGAGATGGAGAATACGAAGAGTGCTGGAATACTGTTTTGGGTTAGTCAGGATAGTCATAGGAAAAGAACATGACATACGCTTCATAGGTGAAAATGATAATGTCTTTAGATGATTTTCTGGTATGGTAAATACCCGAAACAGTTGTTTTCCTCTCCTTCAAATCGAAATCGTTCAAGCTATCTTTAATATGGAGTAGAGGCTCAACTTGACTCAGTAAGGATCCCTTTACCCAGTCAAATACTAGAACATCGGATTCCCCGCCACCAGAGATGAGAAGTTCTGGACGAGATTCCGGATTGCAAAGTCGACTGATGAAGTCTTTGTGTCCAAAGCAGAACCCTTCGATAATATGGGCATATGGAATACCGCGATTGACACGGATATGCTCGTCTCTATCAGCTGTGATAATGTAATCCCGCCCATTCGAGGTTGCAAGCTTTAGTTCTGTCAGTAAAGAAACGTGACCAAGTAAGAGAGTGTGCTCGAAATCAGGCCCAGTCTTCTCAGGTGCTGTATTGGTTTGCCGTTTTTGGTTTTCAAGTGCTTTGCGATTGCGTTGAGAGTGAATAGTCAACTCATTGGCGGCTGGCTTGAAAGTTCGTTCTGGGAGTGTGGATGACTCTCTGGAGGTTTGTTCTGGAGTTGATTGAGTTTTGGATGTTGCTGATGGAATGAGCGGGAGGGAATAGACATCTCCAAATTTATCGGCGCTGATTATTGTTGCTGAATCTGAGCTGATGGCCACTGCGGAGGGTCGTTTTGGCATCACGCTATGAATTCGTTAGACTCTGGGGTTTCTTTCAATATAATACTGAGATCATACCGCTGACTGAGATGATTGAGAAACGGTTTTCCTTCTTTCACAACGATTTCAAATACCCGAATACATTTATCTTCTCCTGTGATTGCTACTACGTGTTGGGCATTCTTGGCTACAGCAAGAGCAATGACTGATGGAGGTTCTTGACCAGCTGCGATCGAATCGGTTCTGTGATTTGGCCTTTGCTTCTTTTGTTGTTTCTTTTCCCCATTCTCATTGACTTTTGGCTCAACTTTTGGTTCTGATTTCTCCTCCACCTTTTCCTCTGATTTCTTTTCGTCTTCGGTATCAACTTTCCTACGTTTTGCTGGGGGCGCTGAAGCATCAACTTCACCCTCTAGGGGAGCTTCTTTGATCTCTTGCTTCTTAGTGGTCTCGCCGCCATTTACCCTTCCTTTTGAGGGTACCTGCGGCAATGGACAACTCCACGTCGAAATATATTCGCCATTGCTGAGGTGAAATAGGTCAATGTTGGAATCTCTCGCGGCAACAAGATATTCGCCGCACTTTTCTAAACACTGATACGGCATGATGAGAGAAAACTTTCATTTGTCGAAGAAAGTGATTCGAAGGTCGTTGCAAAGATGGCTTGGGTCAGGACTGAGACTGTACTCCGTAGAGTTCAGAGAAAAATGTCGAGGGGGCGTATCGATAAAGATAGCACGTGCTGATAAGGATAAGACTTGGATGTCACGTGCTCCACACAGCGAAATTCTACATTTTGCTTCAATACTCACATCGAGAAGTTCCTCCCTCATCAACAACTTTCCAACGTCAATTCGACCACCCTTCAACCCCTTCAAATTCATAAATCTGACCCTTAAACATCCTACCTTCAAATTAAGAAGATATGGGGGGCAGATCCGCAAACAAGTCCGGCTACTTTGAGAAGCTCAAGGGTCTCCTCGAGGAGTACAAGAGTGTCTTCATTGTCACCGTCGACAATGTCTCCTCGCAGCAGATGCACGAGATCAGACACGCCCTCCGTGGAGAGGGTGTTGTCTTGATGGGAAAGAACACCATGGTACGTACAATTCGAGCTCCAGGTTCAAAGCGTTGGCGCAATTGCGATTGCGATCAACACCGGCGCAAAATCGACAATCTCAAACTGACTTGAATTTCCACAGGTTCGTCGTGCCATCAAGGGCTTCGTCGCCGATTCCCCCGAGTACGAGCGTCTCCTTCCTTTCGTCAAGGGTAACGTCGGTTTCGTCTTCACCAACGGCGACCTCAAGACCATCCGTGATGTGATCATGTCCAACAAGGTCGCTGCTCCTGCCAGAGCTGGTGCCGTTGCTCCTGCCGATGTCTACATCCCAGCTGGTAACACTGGTATGGAACCCGGAAAGACCTCTTTCTTCCAGGCTCTCGGTGTCCCAACCAAGATTGCTCGTGGTACCATTGAAATCACTGCCGAGTTGAAGCTTGTCGAGGCTGGAAACAAGGTCGGAGCCTCCGAGGCTACCTTGCTCAACATGATGAGCATTTCTCCCTTCACCTACGGTATGGGTATCTCCCAAATCTACGATGACGGAAACACTTTCCCACCTCACGTTCTCGACATTGAGGAATCCCAACTTCTCAAGACCTTCTCCAGCGCAATCACCACCATTGCTGCCATCTCCTTGGCCGCCAACTTCCCAACCCTTCCATCTGTTATCCACTCTGTTGTCAACAGCTACAAGAAGGTTTTGGCTGTTGCTATCGCTACCGAGTACGAGTGGGATGAGATTAAGGAGTTGAAGGACCGTATTGCCAACCCAGAGGCATACGCTGCCGCTGCACCAGCTGCTTCCTCATCTGCCGCCCCAGCCGCCGCTGCTGCTAAGGAAGAGGATTCGAAGCCCGATTCCGATGAGGAGGACTCTGATGACGGAGGATTCGGAGACATGTTCGGTTAGACCGGTCTTGATCTTGCATAGATTCATGAAAAATTTGGGTTCTATGACACGAATTAATGACATCAATGTAGCTCACAAAGAAGCACATATTTGCAACCTTGGGCTTCTTGTGGAATTTGCGAGTGATGTGAAATGCTGAACTTGAACATACTTCACGCAGCATTTCCAACTTGAAATAAAAGGTCAGTCAACATTTCCTCTTCTACAACCCCTCCATGCAATATGATGAACAATTCAAAGCTTTTTAACCCTTAATGGAGATTGCTCCTTGAAGACCAAAAATAACAACTCTAATTTTTTCCTGATCGCTCTTTCAATTCTACCTTCATTCAGTTACATACCAAACATCTGGGGAATATTTGCTGATTATTGTACAGAATTATACAATGGACTTCTTTTCCAATACCGCCTTTGCGACAGTAATAGCCTCCTCGGGTAACCCAGCAAGCCTGGCAACCTTCAAAGCGTGACTACTCCGATTGACTCCTTCCCTTAACTTGTGTACATACCTAAACCCTTCACCGACTTCGTCTTCTTGGACGTCTGTGCAATAAAATCCCACACCCTCCATTCCACCAGCAATTGCCATATCTGCTAGATCATGAAAATGCGTAGCGAAAAGTGTCCTACATTTGTTGATGTGATACAAGTGATGTAAACATGCAAATGCCACGGCCACTCCGTCGGTTGGTGTTGTTCCTCTGCCTATTTCGTCCATAATGACAAAAGAGCGTGAAGTTGAATGTTTGAGAATGTCTGCGGTCTCCAACATCTCAACCATGAATGTAGACTGATCTCGATATAGGTTGTCTGCAGAACCCACGCGGCTGAATATTTGGTCCACGACTCCAAGCTCCGCATACTCAGCTGGAACATAAGACCCTACTTGAGCGAGGATTATAATGAGGGCATTCTGGCGCAGAAATGTACTTTTTCCTGCCATGTTTGGACCAGTGATCAACCATGTTCTTTGGACGTCGCCAACGAAACAGTCATTGGTCGTAAAGGTTCTGCCTTCCTCCTCAAGGCCCCCTTCAACGGTAGGATGTCGTCCTCCTACGATCTTATTCGTACTCGATCCATTCAACATCGGCCTCGTCCAGTTCTTCTCTATAGCAAGAATCGCGAATGAAGTCCCAATATCAAGCTCATCGAGTACTTCAGCATTCTTTCGCAGTTTGACGATGTTGTGTATGACCAGTTCCCTCAGGTTTCGAAATACCCTTTGTTCTTCTGATCGTATACAATCCCGGGTTTTGTCAAGACGGGCTCCCAAATCGGTCCATTGGGGATGATGGAAAGATGTTGTGCTTTTTGAGGAACTGACTCTCGTTCCCTCGACGAAATTTCTTTGTACATCTTTTCCTCTGATGTGACAGATGTGTCCTAAACCGGGACTGAAACGCAATGTCAAGGAAGGTGCTTGGAATCGCTCTCGGAGATTGTCCCCCAGAGTTGTCTTTTCGTTTGTGAGTGTGATGAGTTCTTGATGTAGACGCTCAAGGGTGGGACTTGCTCCAGGTCTCATGATCCATGCTTCTCCATCGTCCGAGTAATGTTCTCTGATGCTTGTAGGTTTCTTCCTCTTTCTTAGAAGGGAGTTCGCATCGTCCTGTGAGCCTTCGGAGGAAACGATTTCTTGAGCTAATGCCTGCATGGTTTCTGCTTTTTCATTGTCGAGGATATGTTGTTGAACGACTCCCTCTTCATCGATGGCTGCTCGAATGCGTTTTGCGAGGGCGGAGGGACCTTTCAGTATCATGCGTGAGGCGAGAGATACTATACATTCTTCTTCCGAAGTTGTCATCTCTTGAATGAGAAGGGAAATTAGTTCTTTAGTTGCTTGGATGGTGTCTGCCAGAGCGAGAAGGTCGTCCGGATCCCCACGACCGAAAGCGAATTTCTGGAGAATACGATGGGAGTCGTGGCTTCGGCGGAGAAGAAGGGTGATTCGTTCACGGAGGAGCGAGTCTTTGATCATGTACGTGACGAGGTCCAGTCTTGAGTTTATTATACTTAGAGATGTAGATGGAGAGCCTGACATGGGTTAGCATATGCATATATTGGAATCCGGGTATCCTACTCAGCCAACTGTCTAGCAACCTTGCCCCGCCTTTCGTGACAGTCTTCCGAACAGTATGTAATAAACTTCCTGTAAAAAGATCATCATGGATTGTCTTTTTGATTTCCAACGCTCTCATCGTGTTCTTATCGATTCCCATCACATCAAGCTGTCTGGTAGGGGGTTGTAATTTCGTATTCGAGCCCTGCAACCTAGCTTCAACATATTGAAGTACTGTACTACCAGCCGCAATCTCTTCTGAGGAGAAGGTATCGGCTACACTGGGAGGTATTGCGGATTCCAACATGGGTGTCCACTCTTTCATTGGCCTGATGCCTGATAATTGTGTAAATGCGACGAGTTGTCGATCTTCATCTAGGATTTTGAGAAGCTCAGGATTCTTGGAATTTTTCAGTTCCTCGTCCAGCACAATTTCTCGAGGTCCGATTCGGGCAATGAATGATGAAAGCGCAGTCAAATTTGTAGACTGGGTAAAGAAATGGCCAGTTGATAAATCCAACCATGCTAGACCAACGAGAGAAGACGAACCATCAAGGTCACCCTCCAAGGTTTCTAATTCTTCGTCAAAATGAACAGCGAGAACGTAATTGTTGGTAAATGGGTTCATGAAATCCTCATCAATCAGAGTTCCCGGTGTGATGATCCTCTCGACTTTCCTATCATTCATCAAACCACCAGCTTTTGATTTCTCTTCCGCATCGTTCTTGGTTTCTTCAGCAATAGCAACATAACGATTCAAATCCTGAACGAGAATTTTGAGGTACCGATCCAATTGGAAGAATGGAAACCCTGCCTATTCAATATGTCAGATCGACTAAATCAAGCCTTATGATAAGGATGAGCGTAACACACCATAGACACATATTGGTGATTAGGGGCCTTCCCAACCTTCTTTCTCCCGACCTTCAAATTCAGTAAAGGTCCAAACTCATCCGCATGCTCAAAGTACAATTCATAAAACCCCCCGACGCGAGTCAACAACACGCAATTCTGAAATTTCCTAATATTATTCTTGGCTTGTAAAAGTACAGTCGGCAAAGTTTGAGTCGCCTCTTCAAGAGGGAGAGGGTCTAATGGTATGACGCCTTGGGGAAGTTCAATATCCAGAAGGTTTGCGGTGCTGGACCGTTTGGCGCCCCTATTCTGTTGCCAAGGCTGGCGTGAAGGTTTTGGGTTGATATTGCGGAGTGGAGATGATGATATTGACAATGCGTGATAGCTTCTTTGGATGAGCCGACATGATGAGACGGCCTTGATGCATCTGTGAGGGCGAAGCATTGGTGTGCTTGTCGATGTGGGCTATGATGGTATAGATTGAAAAAGACAAACTTTTGTTCGTGACCTTATGCTTAGTCAGCATCGGCAAGCCAACCTCGACTCGGCTCTTACTTCAGGCAACGCAACCAACAAATATATATTTTTCTCTTGAGAGATTTCTCCTTTGATCTGGTAATTCCTCTTACGGAGACTAGTGTGTTCTCATTAGTGAATCTCCACAATCAACACTCAGATTGTATTCGTTTGCAATAGAGACAAAGTTCGGTTGTCTCTATGCTCAAGCCAAGTCTAAGACTCGCATCGCTTTTCATCTTATTACGCCCATCAAAAATCGAAGGCCCCTTCAAACGCTACTCACAATTATCCACCATGGCTACCTCTTCTCCGACGCGTTCCTTCATTCTAGACTTTGACGGTACAATCACAACCAAAGACACAATCTCCACATTATTTCAAATCGCTCTTACGAACCAATCCTCAAAAGGAAATGACAAGTCCCAAGCACTTCAAACAATCCTTTCCGAATACTCCGCGGATTTCGAAATACACATATCATCTTACACACCAAAGAAAGAAGACCGGGTCACACTCCAGCAGGAAATCGACTACCAAAGAAGCTTGAGAGATGTGGAAATGAGGAGCTTTAACAGAGTCAGCAAGTCAGGGATCTTTGCTGGACTTGATGAGGAGGAGTGGTACCTTCGCGCAGGTGAGGCCATTGAACAAGGTACCGTTGAATGTAGACTCGGCCTTCGTGGATTCCTTTCCACCATAAGAGGAAGGCGGGCGCTGTTTGATGATACAGTGGCGAAAGGAAGATGGGGAATTGTATCAGTCAATTTCTCGGCCAACTTTATCAAAGGCTTTCTGGTGGGGTGGCTTGGAGATGATATGGTGGAAGGAAACGACCTAGTGGAATGCATTGAAATACTCGCTAATGAACCAAGGGAAGAGGATGGTGTACTTGAGGGGCCAATGATAAGTGGACAGAGGGAGGTGATTGCGACCTCTGATGGGAAATTGAAGGCTATGAGGGAGTTACTACGGAGATGGAAAGAGGACGGAGGGGAAATAGGACAGTTATTTTACTTTGGTGATTCCGGTACTGATTTGGAGTGCTTGACAGAAGCTGATGTGGGGGTGATTCTCTCTGACAACCAAAACGGTCCGCTGATGGATACGATGAAGAGACTCAAAATGGAAGTTTCGCACATTGATGATTACAAGGAAAGGGATGGGAATGCATTGTACTGGGCGCCAGATTTCAAAGCTATTAGAAGCACCATTTTCGGATAATATGATCTAGAAATGGTTTCCATTGACTGTCAATTTGCTGATTGAAGAAGCGATAAGATACCTGGTCATTACTCGGTACACACTCTCCCGGTAGACAAGAAAAGTGGCAAAGACCTGTTTTATCTTATCCTAATTAACTAAAAACCATTATATTATATTATGTTATTTAGAACAATAAAAGTGATTTATCCAAAAGATAGCACAATACAGTTAATTGTTCTAGATAATTTAAGTATTTTAGTACGTAAAATCAACTTACGCTAATAGTTTAAAAATGAATCTATGCCACAATTCTTGTCTACCGGGAGACACTGTATTAGAAGTTATTATTCTAAACTTCTAGTATAATTAAAACAATCGTATTATTATACCTAGGCCCACTGAAAGTAAGTAGCAACAGTTGTTCTACTGTAAGAGAGGTATGTACAGAGTAACGTTAACGACCACGCCTCTTACTGTATCTTCCATCTAACACCAAGTTAGGTGTTTCCCCACCTAACTCAATCAATAATCCCTATAACTTTAACCTGCACCGAAATAGCAGAAATTCTGAATGGTATATTGGTACAACTTTATGTTGCAAATCCCCTAAATAATTGAACAAGAAGGTCTGAAAAGTGACTTTCATTAAAGTATCTACACAAGCATCCCCTTCGTATGGCGCCAAGATATTTCCAAGGGCATGTAAATTCAAGACTTTGCTTGAGATACCATACCCATCCAGCAATAGAAGCAAGGATATATTGTCCCACACGCCTAAAGACACCCCCCAACACCCACCGATTTTGCGTCGTGAGACCAGATTCTATGAATACATTATTCGTTACAGTTCCTGCCCAGCCCATGTCACTCCTCCAAATACACATAGGCACCCTTTTTCCACCTTTGCCCTCCAGAGCCGATTTTCTCAGCCAGTAGCCATGATCGCACGCTTGATACCAATTATCTTGGAAATATCAAGTCGTTTGTAATCAGGCGGCATGTGCTCCCCACTCGCAATGCAAAGGACCTTCATTCGCTTGTCGTATCGTAGGCCAGTAAGGAGTTTGGGAGTGATCAAGAAGTACTGGCTCGTATGCTCCTTACAAGCAATTTCAACCATACGCTCATGTACCATACGTTCGTTGCGAGGATCCATACCTTGGTTGATCTCGTCAACCACGCGGAATGGTGCCTTGGCCATGGATTGCAGGGACATGAGGTAGAAAATGGTCGATACAGATCTCTCTCCTCCCGACTGACGATGAGCGTCGAGGATTTGCAAAGATTCGTTCTCTCTGTAACACGTTAGAAAAGATCTGTACGCAACAAGATGTTAGCACTTACCTAAATTTTACCTTGATTTCGATTGCCCAATCTGCAAAATCTTCGGCCTTATTAACACTGACCTCCCCAGCGCAACCGATCTGTTCAAAGTTGTAGGCGAATGCCGTACTAATTTCTCCAATGAGTTCATCAAGCGCAGGCTCCCAGACTCCGCGAATGCGAGTAATGGTGCCATCGAACTCCTCTAGTTTGCTCTCTGCTTCTTCGACCCTTTCGATCACCTTTTCCAGCTCTGCCTGTCGTAAATCATAATCTCTCTTTGCGTTGGGGTTATTGGCATGGAGAAATTCGAGCTTCGATTCTTCGGCCACAATCTGCGCCTCTAAAATTTCGACAGTCAAATCTTCCGAAAGGTTGGCATATACTGAAGCGTCCTCCTCTTGGGCATTAATTTCCTGCGCCGCCTCTCTAGCCAATTTTGCCTTATTCTTTGCGACCGTTGACTGCTGCTCCACCTCCTTGACCTGTGCGCGTTCGCGAGCGAGGTGCTCTTCTGTGTCCTTGTTACGTTCCTTAAGGGCTTCAATATCAGACTTCGCTTCGATATTCATGATTTCTGCTTCCAACAGGTCTTGGTGACATTCTCTGATCTTGGCAAGGACGCTTTTAAGGTCAATAGCATACTTTGCCTTTCTAAGAACAGCAGTGTCGATTTGGCGTTGAAATCTGTTCACTTTTGCCTTATGCTCCTTTACCATCGCGCGTTTTGCCTCCAAAGTTTCTTCCTCGCGCTCTACCATAAAATTAGCAACACAACTACAAATGGAAATGATCAACTCACTGAGCTTATCGGGGAGAGCAGCTCTTGTAGAGTGAGCCCTTTGGAGACGGTTTTTCTCGTCTTTTACGCGGGTCTATTTGACATGTAAGCATTTGTACAACGGCCATGTTGACGATGTACCCACTTTCGCATCCTCCAATTCTTTAATAACACTCTTCAATTCTGCCATTCTTGTCCTGGCCGCTGTTATCTCTGACTTGAGAGTTGCAAATTCCTCAGTCAAGGTCCTCATCTGGGCTCTTATCGCCTCTCGTGCAGCACCATCTACAGGCTTGTCGACCCACCAAACTGCAGGCGGGACAGTCTTAGTAGTTGTAGAAACAGCCTGAGGACCATACTCCTTTCTCCTGGAAACCGAATAAGCACTCTTGCCCGCTACAAACTGAACTAGTCTGCCATCTTGGAGGATCGTATCGTATTGCTGGGTGGTGATGTCTTGAGCTGCGATTGCAGATCTGTTTAGACCCCTCGTTTCGCAAAGCATGGCTAAAACGGGCTCCGGTCCATCAATATAGTCTAGGGCCCAGCCGTTCAGACCAAATCGCTTTAGTTCTTCTTCAGATAGAGATGAAGAGGCATGAAGGCTGGATACATCTGATACCATCTTGAGCGGAAAAGCAGCGAGTTTCTGTCTTCCATAAAGCTCGTCATTCAACTTTTTGAAATCGGCATCGGTTTGTACCGTAATTGTCAAAAAGTCATTTTTGCGGAGAAATGATTCAATGACGTCCGTATACCTAGGGTCCTTGATTGAACATGAAATCAAAGGGGGTCCGTACACCTCTTTTTCAAATTCTAATTTGTGATTCTGGATCCATCTCCAAGCCCTACCAGTTTCCGGCGACATCTGATCGAGCTTAGATAACTTTTTCCCGTCCTGAGTGTCGAGGTCTGCAAGTTCTTGTCCTTTAGTAGTAAGTTGGTTCCGATTCTCTCTTCCTTGAACCTGTAAAATGCGGTCTTTTTCGGCAAGCTCAGTTTCTTCGGCCTTTGCGGCTCGGATCTCGCGTTCTTTGGATTGCTAAGGGTCGTTAGTACAGAGACATAGAACAAGGAACATTTGCTAACTATCTTGTCACTGAGTTCGACCACATTCAAATCGGGTATTGGGGCTTTGAGTTGCGACGTCAGAGACCGGATTTTTGATTGAAGACTTGCAATATCCTGCTTCGTCTTTACGGAAGCTCCCTCCTCTGCCTCTATAGATTGGTTAATATTTTCGATACCCTCCTCCTGATCGGTAATGCTTTTGATCAGCTGGTCTGCTTCTCTTTCCGCCAACTCCACACCTCTTGTACGTGCTTGCACAGCGACCTTGATAAGACCTGAGTACTCCTCCTTGCGGCGAACGGACTCCAAAGTTGGTCCAAGGCGGGCTTCCAAGGTTCTCAATCTCTGTTGGGCCTCTTCTTTGAGCTTTTTAAGCTCGAAATGCAGTTTCCGGGCATTAAGATACTCAACGAAGGGAATTGTGTTATTGAGCACCCGTATTTTTTCTTGAACTTCCTCCAACTCTTCCAACTTCTGTACCTCGGCCCTAAGGCTTGCTTGCCGTTGCTCGAGCCTCTGTACGGTTTCGCGATCGCGCTCGACCTGTCCTTCGAGATCCTTCTGGGCTTTCCGAAGTTTCTTCAGCTCCTCGTGTTGCTCTAGCATTTCTTTAGGAGCGGCCGCACGCTGAGTTTCTTTCAATAGGTTGACAGGTGTTGATCCTGCAAATTCAGCTACTTTCTCCTGAGGAAGAAATTGACATAAGTTGTCAACCTGGATATTAAAGTCTTTGGTCAACTCCTTGACTGCTGTGTGTGAAGTTTTCTTGTTATCCAACCACCACTCCCGATCCTGAGGACTACCATCTCGATTTATCTTTAGCCGGACAATATGATTCCTAGCCTCATCAGGTCTGCGGTGGAGTTCGATTTCGACAAATGCCTCCCGACTGCCGTGTTTAACAAATTCTCCAATCTTGCCAGCTCTTGCTAGTGTTCCAGGTCCCCAACCAAGACCCAAACATATGGCACAGACAAGAGAACTCTTTCCCGTACCGTTGGGGCCGATGACCATATTCAAACTTGGTCCAGGAAAGAATTCGGCATCCTCATATGTAATGAAATTGGTCAACTTGACGCGAACAATTGCTCCAGGTTGGAAGGCCGACATATCGACTTCACCTCCATCGCTACCTTCATCCTCGTCATCCTCGTCATATTGTTCTTGCCGTCGTGACCGTTGTGGTGCGGAGTGTGCAATGCGCGCGCGCTTTGCGGAGTCGTGTGAAGAGGCAGCAGAGCCTTGAGTTATCCTTGGATTGTCTGCGTCATCGTCATCTTCATATTCAGAGCGTCCCCGCCGGTTTGATTCGGAAGGGGAGGACATCTTGCGATGTTGTTGAGTTGAGATGAGGCTTTGTGGGATGGTCTTCAACTTCAAGATTGAGTGCAGTTAGACGCGACGTGAAACTTGGCGGGGATCACCTCATCACGTGTTTTGTAGTACGCCAAGCTGCAGCTGGATAGTTCGGATGGTGGGGCGGGCAAGTGAAGGGCAACGTCGACCCAAGTCGAGTGTCCTCGCATCTTCCATCACTTCTGCTATATGAGCTTACCATTTAAGAATCAATGACTCAAACAACCAGACTTGTCTCTTTTGCCCAGAAAACTACCAAAAAATACTTTATCTAACTCGTAAAAGATTTTGGAACATCATGATCTGACGAGATTATACTACTAAATATCTTATTATTTTGAAGTAAGTTCCGTAAATACCTTTCTTGATCATAACTATCTGCCTAGGTACTTCCATTATACAATTAAGTTTCATTCCTTCTTTCAGGCGGCGCTTTACAAAAGTTATTCTTACTGAATAAATGCCTTCTGGAAAGCCAATTTCATTCACCCGCAGTCGTCAGACGAACTCAGAATGGCTGAAGTGAAGTACAACAATACTTGGAGTTGGTTGCAGAAACGCAGGTTGCCCCATATTTCAGCCTATACTGTAACCATCTTCACTCCCAAAAAGAGTTACTCCAAATTGCTGTTCACTTAAACAGAGCGCTATCATAAGGAAGGTCTCAGATATCCTATTTATCACAATGGAACAATACCCACGCGAGGCTCAAGTCTAATCTTCTAATTATTATTTGGCTAATAAGCTTCCCTCTTGACACGATCTATTCGACTCTAAAGTCAAGACTCCACTAATATATCTTTCCTTACTTATTACTGCACAACTATTTAGCGGTATTCATGTGTTGGAAAGGGCCTATATAAAAGCCACTTTGGCTAGTCAAAGAGCTCCAACATCTATTCAGAGTGCTTCTGTAGTTGGTTGGCATGCATTCATATACTATAAAGAATCTAAGAGCTAACAAGCTGTAGTAAATCAATAATCTTTAATGAGAAAAAAGAAAGCGAAAGAGATGTGCACAACGGAAGCTGAACTTCTGACGATTGCTTCTTGGCATGCAAGGTGAGAATGATGGCCTTATCTCTCTCAATGAGTACTGGTGTGATGTAGGTGAGTGAATTATGTGGGGTCAATCGCGTCGCTGAGGCATCCAGACTGAGGTGTTGAGACTCTGCATTCCTCTCTCACGTGAAGCGAAGTCAACATTGCCCACCTGCACCTCACATCCACAATCCAACCCACCACACCCCAAACGTATCCCTACCAAATCCCCAAGTGCATCTGCGTCTGCATCTGCATCTTCGTACACGCAGCTTTATTGCCAATTGGCTTCATTTCTTTTTTTCCTTCTTGGAACGCACACTCGTTTGGCTCTTTCCTTCTTACGCGTTACGTTCTTGGTGTCTTTTTTTCTTCAAGGTTTCTCTCCTCTTCACTGGCTACTCTATCACGCAAGTCAACCCTTTGGACGCGTGTAGTAAAGAGTTGACACACCAATTTACCTTCAATTCTTCCAGCATCCATCAATTTTCTTGGAGATGATTTCCTAAGAAGTCCGCCATCAACAATCATCATGAGCTCACAGCTTCCTTCCCGGCCGCCCTCGCGTCGCCCACCATTAGGTGAAGCAACACGACGAGTAAATAATGCACAGCAAGCCGATCCCACCTCGAGCCCAATGCCGCACCATGAGAGTCTCAAACCTGATGGGCTACTCCAAGTTCGCAACCCTCTTTCACAGGGAGAGTGTTATCCTTCAAACTCCCAACATTCTACATCGCCCAGCTCCAATGTCGCGAATCCACGATTATCTGCAATCTCCAAAGAAACTCCGACCGAATCGGCCTCTAATCGTAATTCGCAGATATCAACAGTCTCTACCAATGCTTCAGATGGAAAGCGACTTAAGCAAACAATCGGACCTTGGAAGCTTGGGAAGACTTTGGGAAAGGGAGCTACTGCCAGGGTCAGATTAGCACGACATGCCCATACAGGACAAGAGGCTGCAATCAAGATCGTACAAAAGAAGAACGCGCAGATGTCACAAGCTGGAAGTCTGGCCGCGCTTGATAGAGCTGAAGCTGGTCTGCCTGATTGTGAGGATGGTTTACGACGCATGCCAGTAGGGATTGAAAGAGAGGTTGCTATCATGAAGCTCATTCAACATCCAAACATCATGAAGCTCTATGATATTTGGGAAAATCGTACAGAGATGTGAGTACATATTGCGAGATCATATTAATCAACTTGACTTACATTATTAGATACCTTGTCCTCGAGTTTGTAGACAACGGCGAGTTGTTCGAGCACATTGTTGCAAAAGGAAGGCTGAGTGAGGAAGAAGCCATGAAGTACTTCCGGCAGATTTTGAGCGCTGTTGGTTATTGTCACTCTTTCAATATTTGTCACCGAGATCTGAAGCCGGAAAACATTCTTCTGACACGCGACGGCAACATCAAGATTGCAGATTTTGGAATGGCTGCTCTGCATCAACACCCAGACCACAAACTCAAGACCTCTTGTGGAAGCCCCCATTACGCCGCTCCGGAACTGATTAGGGGTGCCAATTACAAGGGCGATAAAGTTGACATTTGGAGTATGGGTGTCATTCTGTATGCCAGTCTCGCTGGTCGGCTTCCGTTTGATGTAGAGGGGTCAGGTAGAGATTGGCTTGGGCCTCTCCTCTCCAAGATTAGGAAAGGACACTACGAGATGGCCCCAGAATTCAGTGACGATGCAGTCAGTCTCATCTATAGAATCTTGCAGGTCGACCCAAGGACCCGGATCAGTCTAAATCAGATCTGGAGGCACCCTCTCGTTAGAAAATACGACTATTTGGATAACCTAGCAAGAGGCAACAATTCGCAATCCCCGAGTGCAAAAGATTGTGGTCGACCTGTCATGCGTCGAAGCGATATCAATAAGGAGTTGCTTCGCCATATGAGATCACTCTGGCATCGCTTCACAGAAGCCCAGCTCGTTGAGGCGCTTTTGAGTGAGGAGTAAGTCTCAACCCAGTCTACTTGTAGATATCTATGATCTAGACAAATGTGGAGCAAAATCTAATTGTGTTTAGATCCAATGACCAGAAACTATTTTATACCCTTCTTTTAAAGTATCGCGAAAGACAATTGGAGAACTATACCCCGGACCTTGGATATTCAACCAGCGACTATCATCACGTTAGACCACCTACCATGAGCAAGACATACTCCACGTTGAACTTCTCACAACCTAAATTAAAAGGTCATGGTCGACAAGTTTCTTCATTTACAGTCATTAGCAACGCCGCTGAAACGGAACGCAGCTATGATCCCTTCAAAGCTTCGCGACCTCAACATCTAGATTCGAACCGTCGTACAGAACGTGCCAGAATCACTATTCATCGTGACCCTGATGTTGTGGAGAATAAAGCTTTGCAAAAACCTCGAGTGACATCGCGAGTATCCATTAACAGCTCAGCCCCTCGAAGCAGACAAGGATTGGCGCCTCCCAAAGTTTGCGTATCAAGAAGCTCATTGGCGAGTTCTAGTAGAAGCCGTGGAAGTGCCCCGTATGTTCGAGCAACTGTGGGAAGAAGACGTGGCGTCAGCTTTACACACAATCGAAAACCATCTGGTGATAGCCATAGCCAACTGAACGCTACTCCAGAGACCAAAAAGACTCAGAATCTTGAAAATCACGACATTGATGTTGAAGCTACAGAAGACTCCGGCGATTCTGCTCGACCAATTGCTACAGGGTCCTCGGCACGCTATATTCGATCTAGAAAGGGCAACGTTGCAATCTCGCAGCCGTCGATCCCAGCACCCAAAAATGGCCGTACGAACCCATTGTGGACAGATGATGTACGCCAGCTAAGTAGCAGTCTGGCCAAAGATTGCGATGAGGCTTTCAATAGAACCAATGTTGGTGCCACCTCCAAATCAAACGCAAAAAAGTTAAGACCTTCTTCTCTGGAAAGCCGACCATTGCCAGCACCACCTTCTCGATCCGAGTCAGTCAAGATTGAACTTTTGGAGTATCGCAAACAAGCAGAACTTAGAAAATCATCTGGAGATGACTCGCCAAGCCATCTTGATCGCATGGTATCACATATTGACCGTCTTATAGAACCGGATCTGGAAGCCTATTCCCAACGCCGTACCAGCTCTGCTCCTGTAGAAGGCAAAAACCGTCCACCAAGTCGTCCACTACCATCCATACATGAAGCCCAGGGCGAGGATGCCAACTCTGCCCGAAGAGCATCCGATTCCAAGACAATCAGAGAACGCGCTCGTCTGCCAGAACAGAAGAATGGCCGCATTGCTTCTGCTCCAGAGCCAAGAACGTCAAACAAACACCACACAGATGACAGATTCTTGAAGCCGGGCTCTCAAGTTAGAGATACAATTCGTGTTGTACAACCATCGTCTCCTAGAAGTCCAGTAAAAGCACCAGCACCGCTAACCATACGCAAAAAGAGCTCTAGAGGAGGTGCCGTTCCAATGATGAGTGGTGGTTTAAATGCCGAACCTGAATCCAAGACAAATAGACATCGTGCTTCTGCGTTTGAACTCCGCCAACAATACAATGCTGATGTTGATACAAAGACGACTAGATATCGGGCATCTGGGGTGGAACTCCGACAACAATACCATCTTGGAGCTCGAGCTGATATAGCACCAGAACTAGAGCGTATTGAAGAAGATCGTGACCATGATTATGAAGACCACCTTGGCCATGAAAGTAGCACTGGTACTGTCGTTAGGAAGAAGTCTAGTTGGTTCAAGCGCAACTCAAGAAGTGGGGATATGGAGGCGAAGAGCAATTCTACATCTGATCTTATGCCGTCTCAAAGTTCGCACAATGAGATGGCCGAAGATCATCGCGATGCTCTACTTCCCATGCCGACGAAGAGTAAGGGTTTCAGTCTCCGTCGACTTTTCAAGAAGCGCTCCAAGCCGGATATGACTGTTGCCCGTAAGTTGAAGAGACGAAGTATGTTTTAACTGTATATAATATCTACTAATCTTTCTCAGCGTATGACATTTATGACGACAACGCAAGTATGCAAGATTCAATTGTAGAGGCACAACGACAGTCCCATGCCGGACGATCTGCTAATCATGACGACCCACGAGCTCGACAGATTGAACCACAACAAAACTGGCTCGCCAAGCTATTCCATGTCAAACCACAATCGAAATTTATCTGCTTTTCAGTCAGCAAACGCCGAGCTCGACAGGAGATCACCACCGTTCTCAAGGAATGGCGACGATACGGTATTCGAGATATTCAAGTTGACAAGGAGAGAAATATTGTGTTTGGAAAGGTTGGAGCGAGGAACTGTATGTGCTCGTTTACTCTCTGGTTGAGATGGATGTGACTAACCTGGCATAGTTCTCGATATGAAAGAAGTGGCGTTCGCTGGAGAATTCATGACTGTCATTGAACACGGAAAGAGATCCCATCTCAGCATCGCTCGTTTCACTCAAGAGAGAGGTGCTGCTAGCAGTTTTCAGAAGGTTGTTGAAACTTTGGAAAGTGTTTTAAAATGCCGTGGCATGCTTCTTGGGGATGAGCGCAAGAAGAGAATGATGATTAAAACCCTGAATGCTCTCTAGGTGTCAAGTTTCAAAGAGGGATGCATGCCATTTGGTCAGGGGGAGCATGATCCGTTGCATATGTTTTCAAAAGGTTTTCATGGAAGAATGCTCCAGTTTGTTGGAGTAGATTTCAATTGTTTTCACAAAAGTGGTTTGCATAGGGAGGTTGAGTCTGCATTTGGGTTTTTTGCTGACGGGATTAAGACACAAATTGTCATGATAATAATAATGGGAAGAAACCTTGTAGAATAGGATACCACAAGTGCCGTTAGGAAGCGTTTTCTTTCAGGGCAGTAGCAGGCGGGAGTTTGGGGCAAAGCAAAGCAGAAAAAAAACAGAGAGGAAGACGAGCGCAGATTTGGGTTGTGCAGGCGAAAGGGGATTTTCGGTTCTTTTGTACTAATACTAAACCTATAATGATTTCGAATTGAAATGGGGTTTTTATACTATTGACCGCGAGTACTCGGTTTTGTGAGGTATCAAGTTTTGCTCGCAGGCTCGGCTCTGATTTCAGGGGGGTGACTGATCTAGTGGTCGCGCCTTAGGGTGGTCCAAGCCCCCAACTCTTGACTGACTGACAGGGCGAAGGCCAACAACGACCAACCCAACGAACTGCACTGCTACTTCAACAACCTTACTCTTACCAGGACAGAACAGCTGGTGGAACGGTGATATTGCACCAATCATCACAGATACCGTCACCATCGTCATCCCATTCTCGACCTTCGACCAACACCAACATCCAGTAGATGGGTCATTGGATCCACGGTCACTTACCACATGCTCCCGCCCTCCTTCCCCTGTTCGAGCGGCGTCCACGGTCCACCAACCTTTCCCGACGCGATGCAACGGGTCGAGTGGGATCCCGGGTCCTTGGATACGGGCGGGATGGAACGGATGGAACGGATGAAACGGATGGCCAACAGAGTATTGCGGCGCGCGCCTGACTTCCATGGATGGAGGAGTGGGGGATCTCAATTGGAGGGGATACAATGTGTTTGTTGCTAGGAGTATGTTGAAGATACCTGGGGAGGGAGAGGATGGAAAAGGGATCGAGACGGGATCCAGGAACCCGGTACGTGACGTGAGTCGGTAGGCGAGCGATCACAAAGTAAACTTTTTCTTGGACTTGCACATGTCGTGCAGATGGGTACTTGGGTACTTGAGGACGGAGGGGTCGCCAAGAGAAGAGGGATCAACAGTTCTGGGGATGGAGATTGTGGGGACGAAATACGCCATCAATTTCTCTTCTTTTTTTTGCAGCCAGTTTGACACAACACGGACATCACATTATTGTCCGGGCAGCGGCAGCGGCAGTGGCAGTGGCAGTGGCAGTACGTAGTGGAAGTGGCAGCCATGGATCCACGGTACCAAGAGAACGAGGGGAAACGAAACGAAACGAAACGATTCAACGGCTATCGTGGCGGGGTCCGTTAGAACTACAGTATGGGGGAAGAGGGTTTGCCAGGTGCTGGAGGTTGGAGGTACAGTTCAGTACCAGGTACCGAGACACTCCGCAAGGCGAGACGCACGAACACCACGTCGGGGGTGTTTTGGAACACGACAGGATGCCATTTCTATTCTCGACATGTAGGTAACCTTATGTTTACCTCTGTTGAGAGGGCAGGGTGCCGCTAGGTTGATATGGTTCTGATTTCTGTTTCTGGTTTCCAGTTTTGGTTCAGAAGCCGTTCGCATTTGCTTCAGATGAATGTGTAAATGTGTACTGTACTAGTACAGTACTTGTCCTAGCAGGAAACAGTACTTGGGGTAACTTGTAAGTACTGGTACCATTTCCTTGGGTGAGTGACCCCCTGTCAGCGGAGAGTTTTGGTGGCACTTTTCTGACGGAAAGCTTGTGTTCGTTTTTGGTGGCTTAGCAGACATGAACGCGTCTTATTTGTTTTACATTATGGTTTGTGGGGATGCATTGCTTAGATGGCGGCTGGCGTCAAGTATGGCGTCAAGTATCATGGGTCTTATCTGAGCTGCCGTTGATGAGTATCAAGGGATTCCCAGCTCCCATTTTGTCTTTTTGTTTACATTTGCACCTTTGCGTTTTGGCTTTACTTTTGCGAGTTTCTCCATTCAAGGCATTAGCGTTCATATCAAAAAGTCAGGCAGGGTTGATTCGCTGAGAATTATCTCTCTTCTGATTGAGAACTAAAAATACAGAAAAGGTTGATGGTGCTAAAGGCCATCCCCCAAACCTCAAGTCATCGAATATCTGAGCTCAACTACCAGTCGAGCAAATCGGAGCCAAAGATGGAAAACACACATCCAATCGCCATGGACAGGTATTCCCTTCCATCCAGTTTCCCAAAGCAAGTCTTTATCAAGAATCCCCCGCTGAAGTATACGCCGCAACCAACGAAAAAGAAAAGCAAGAAAGAAAGTCATCAACAACGCCTGTGGGAAAAAGAACTAAATAGCCTCCCCGCTTCACACCCCAACTCCAGATCCATATTCGACACCCAGGTCGTTTGTTTTCCCTTTCACTCGTTTCGCGAAACCCTGGAAACCCATCCTACCCTCAACGCCAAACCGCATTTCCAAAAATTTGACCGGGTAGCCCTTTTTTATTACACCGTTCAGTACGCCCACCGTCCTGGAAACCTATTCATAAAAGAAGAAAAGAACAGATGTTGAGTCCCATATACGTTCATACGTGAAGATTGGAGTCGTAAAAGTTACTGGAAATCATCTCAACTCCTTTTTCACTTCTGAGCCGTGTCCCTCTGTTGAATCGCTCATGACTTCGCTTTTCTCGACAGGTGATTGACTTTCACCATTTGTGCTGTTGGTGCTATTCTCCTTACCACAACCCTTCACCAGAATATGTCTCTGTTGGTCAAGTCAGCTTCTAGTCTTTAAGTACATTCGCGAAGAATACAACACTGTCTCCAAATACTGCAAGATAGAATAAAGAACGAACCTTTAATGCATCTTTGCGAGAGAAGCTCTTCTCACAATGGTGACAAGGGAAAGGCTTTACTGATAGGTGAATTCGCTTGTGACGCTTCAAGTCATGGTTACGATTGAACTGTTGCGGGCATACATCGCATTTGAAAGGACGATCGTTTTGTGCTGGTTGTTGTGGGTGATGTGCGTACATTGGCGCGCCCATTTGATGTTGTCCATAAGACATGTTCATTCCTCCCACCATAGCCATTTGACTTCCTGGGTTGTGGATATTTGACATGATTGGGCCAGTCATTGCGGGAAGGTTGAAGCCGCCTCCATAGGGTCGGGCCTGGTAAGCCTGTGGTGCAGCAACGGGAGAGATCCGGGAAGCTGGTGCTGACGAAGAGTTGGGGGGTGATTGTTGAGTGGGAGAGTGTTGGTTGTAGGTGGGGAAAGAGGATTGCTGGGGTGTTGACGATGGTGTGTAATAGCCGGGTGTTGGAGGCGCTCTTCCACCATATTCTGGGGCGTGGAGAGGACCTTGATTAGGCGCCTGAGAAGCTGATTGGGGACTGACTAGACCATGGTTATTCATTTGCTGGGGTGGGGGTTGCGCGGCTTGTGGCTGCTGTTGTTGGTTTTGGTGCTGTTGATGTTGCTGAGGGGCAAGGGTTGGTAAGTTCTGCTGCTGACCACCCGAAGAGCTCATAGATGTCGGAAACGGAGGAAGACTGATGTCGTATGGGGGAGGTGGGAGGCCATCGCCGGATCCTGGAGAGTTGGTGCTTCGGTTTTGGAAATTCATGGATGGAGAATACAGCGGTCGACCGTTCATGTAATTCTGTTGTTGTTGTTGTTGTTGCTGCTGCTGCTGCTGCTGCTGCTGCTGCTGCTGCTGCTGCTGTGCATAAGGCGCGGCCATTGGAGGCGCGGAGCTGTAAGTGTAGGAGGTATTCTGAGCTTGAGGCGATGGCCAATATCCCATCGACTGAGATTGATATGGAGGAACGCCACCTGCTGAGCTCCCAGAACTGCCGCTATTCAGACTCGATAATGGACTGTTGTCGTTGGGAAGAGTTGCTGGAGGTGTAAGAACGCTACTGACAGGTGGATGTTGCGCTGCGCTGCTTGGGGCATAGGCCGGATACTTTTGCATTCCAGAGAGATGGTCTGGTGGCGGGAGTTGGAAAGTAGGAAGATTGGAAGCTGCTGACCGACGAGCTGTGAAGCTCTGGGTCTCCATGATCCAAGAGCACGGCGACTTGAGCGTGAATATGAAGTTGTTTTGCTACAATTTCCGAGCCTTCTGGATAGTGGTTGTTGGGTGAGGTGAAGGCGTCGAATCGAGGAACGTGGTACGGGTGAAGCAGGTACTGAAGGACAATGGCGTAGTGGAATTGCAACAAAGCCAAACCCCAAAGCGGACGGACAGACGCGAGGTGATGATCTGGTGGAAGTCCAGATATTTGGCTGTATATTGTATAGGGGATACAGTATACACTATATCACTTTCTCGTGATCTCTCTCTCCTCCTTCCTCGAGTTTTGAACCAACGTTCGTTTCAACGAGCAAGTCAAGTCAAACTCCTCAGGGTCGTCGTCTCCAAACCCAATAGCCACAAAGTTTGTCGGCGTCGAGGTTCAACCTGGGTTGAGAAAGAATGTGGAGCGGCGATCTGTATGCCGTATGGGCGGGCGCCGGGGAGGAGTTCAATATGTAGCTTATTGGGCATGGGAGGCGCTTCTGGCTGGACGCGGGCGGCGTGGGAAATGCTGGATTCACAGCGGCGGGACACTATGGACTGGGACAAGGGACGAAGTGTGGAGGGGTGAGGAGCTCTCTTTCAGACTTTCACAGGAGAGAGGGACAGGGGGGCACAGCTAGCGCATAAGCCTTATAAGCTTAAGGAAGAACATCCTCAGAGATCTCCAAGACTTTTCTTGCAGCAACAGCAATCCATCCAGTCGAGTCCAGTCCAGGGCTAGCAGACTAGCCGCGAATTAGCGGACTAGCAGGCACCACTCGCGGTCAGGTCAGCACCACCATGTGGGCGACGCTTGCTGTGCAGCCCCCGGGATCACAGCCGCTATGGGATGGGATCGTGGATCTGGGACGTGCAAAATGGGCTGATGCCAGATTTGGGGCAGGAAAGAGTCCGATTTAGAGCATAGACTAAGAAATAAGAATCAAGGAGAGCGGGTCAGTAGAGGGGCAGGTTGTGTTGTGTTGTGCTGTGCAGTGCGGTGCGGTGCTATCCTTCGGTTGGGCTAGTCAGTACGTGAGATGAGGATCGTCTAGCGAGCGAGCGATTTCTAATTTCTGCTGCGAAAAACTAGCGAATGTTTCCCATCTTCTGTTTGCTTTTTGTTTGTTGATTTGGTCGTCTTCTGCCCCTTTAGGAAATAATCCGCTCCGCTCATCGATATCATATCGAATCGGTGATGTTGGACTGCAGTTGACGTCGAGTCCGCTGCAGAGTGCGAGTTGCTCATCATTGGGAGGGACTGGGATCCTGATGGTCGGCGAGCAATTGATGCACCTGAATGCAGGGAACGAATGGGCGGTAACAGGCGAGACCAGGCCCACGTTTCCGAGCACCATGATTGGCAGGTTACTCGAAAAAGTAGCCTGTGATAACCTGGCCCGTCCTGTCCTGTTCCAGCTGGGAAAACGAAGTGAGCAATAAATTGGCTTTAATAAGACGGTACGGAGTAACTACTTTGGTAAGTTTCGCTTTGTTTATTCCAGCTCTCTCAAAGCAACTCTTCCATCAAAATTAGGTGCAGAATGTCATCTATTTCATGATTGAATTGCATCATAATCTAATCTCTACCGAGTACAGTATTTGCCTTCTCTCGACTCCAAATTCGAGTCTCGTTCTCGCTACAAGTACCTGTACTACCTCCCTACTGGTACCCTACCGAGTACCCCCTCTGACCGCATCGACCATCGCATTGAACTTGCTCATCCGAGACTGACTTCTTGTTGATAGTTGATAGTTCGTCATCTGGCCTACGTACTCGCTACTCGCTTTCCGATGCTCTACTAATCACGTCTAAACCTGTTCCATTTTGCGGCTGGAATGAAGATGACCCGCCCATGACTCCCTGCTAAGTCGTAAGGTTATCAACCATCAACCCCAAACAAACCATGGACGGAACTCCCCAACACCAACGCGGGCTTGCCTCTACGGGGACGGAAAAAACTTCCGAATTTGTACCGAGGAGACACTGTTTTATACAACAGATTTCTTACTCTAAATAACTCGGAAAAATATTTAAAAAATACTAGTGGATTCCGAATTAACCTATTTCTATTTCTACTAATTTTAAGTATCTTTTTAGTAGCGTTGTTGTGATTTAGTGTTGAAAGGGTATAATAATAAGTGTGATTTGGGAGGAACAAAAAAGGAAGTTTTTTCCGTCCCCGTAGAGCTTGCCCCCCATCCCCCCAAGCTTTGGGGTGATCATGGGTTTTTCTTGCAGGCATGTGGGCGACACATGCAGGTGCCTGTCTCTTGGCTCCCTTGGCTTAAGCCTGCCGCACTTTAGCACTCGAGTTTCTTTTTTTCGCCGGATCGCTCGCTCACCACACCCATTAAATCATTGTCTCCTCTGCAGCAAGTCTGCGGCGGAGGGGACCTTCTGACGACGGGGGGGCATACCAAGGGAGCAAATGAACAGAGCCGTCGAGCACACTTGTGCCACACCCATCGTGACACCGCCAGGGTACGAGGGTCGGGAATCATTTGAATCTTTCCCAATACATGGTCAACTAGGATTGGCTGCATCGAGAGGGTGGATCGTACCCGTGAGAATTCGACAAAAAAAGGACTCCATTCATAGCGTACCGAGTGCGAGCTCTCAAATGTCACACAGGAGTACTGCGTAGAACACCACTGTTGTGTTCCATGGCCGTCCGGTGAACTGGATCCGACGCCTCGCGGAGCGATAGCACCGAAGCCGTATAGTATCCAGGACTCTACAGAGTAAGATTTTTAAACATGTGGAAGCCAAAAAGACCTTCCATACGCGAAGAACAGATTAGAACTCTCGCAAGCCTACGCCCGGGCAGAACGTGCTCCAAGAGGCGGGGAGAAAACAGCCAATATCGCCAATTATGGTTAGACCGGATGTTCGCGACGCCTCAGCAAGGGGGTCCTCGTGGTTGATGACCGCCATAGTGGAGTCTGAGCGTCTGGGTCTAGCTTTAAACAACTTAGTGATCAAGTCAAGTACGCAATTTTGGTCAACAATGTGGATTTACAGTATATGGAATGCCGGTGGAAAAATAAACTCTCTGGCACTTGAAGACACTTGAGCACGCACGAGACTTATCGCATTCATGGATCGTCCCAGAAGAAAGTATGATACCCGACCTTTGGAGTGCTTGATTTCCAAAATGTACGACATACCAACACCGAAAGTCATGATATGACTGTGATATGGGGTTTGGCTGCGATCTTGTTTCGTTTATATTGCCATGAATTAATTCATATACAGGCACATGGTAGCTTGGATCTCTTTTGAAATGAAGGGTGTGTTTCCATACCTGTCCTGGTACGTATGTACGAAGGTATTTGGAAAAGATCGTTTGATGTTCAGCTGTCGGGGATTCGGAGCTTAAAGCTTAAAGTGGGGTGCAAAATGTCCACAATTCCAAAAACCTGGGAAGCTTTCTGGATTTGATTTTCGCTTTTGATTAAGGATACAGTAGAGCGGTCCAAGATAGATCGGGTCGAGATACCACTCTACAGCGCTATCCCAAGACGAAATCGATAAGAATTTCATCGACAGGCAAATAATATCCAGCATCTGCAAATCTTCGTCCGCGCTTGAAGAAAATCGTTTATTTTGGCCCATTGAGGTTTGGCTTGTGCCTCCCCCGTCGGACGTGTTCTAGACTGGGCTATGCTTAGCTGCACGCCTGTCCCGAAAAGCGACGGCTGGCGTTCGGGGGCTGGAGATCCCATCTCTGGGAGCGTCTGTGCATATGAAAGTGGTGGAGGTGGAGGTGGAAGTGGAGTTGATGATGATGGGAGAAGACTTTGAAATTCTTGGCTCCATTCCCTAAAAAGGCAACAAGACGCTTAAAGTCACGTGAGTCCCCCCCTCATGTGATGGTAGATTTCCTCCATCTCCATTTGTACAAGTACAAATTTTATAAATACCTTCAAATTACTTGAGAAGATACGGTGTACAAGGTAGAACTCTGCATACACGATCGTTTATTCCCCGTCAGCTTCATTTTAGGATCCCTCCGTCATGCTCAGCAACCAAGACTTCGAGATCCCTTCCACCAATTGCAAACTTCTCTTCCAGACCGCTGTTCCCTCGATCTCTTCACGGAAAATAACGGGAGAAACCCAGATGAGTGGAGGGTTAAGGGTGGTCATTTTCTGTATCTGGATTTTCGGGCAGGAATATCGAAACATCACCACTTACCTATCTCCCCGTAGAATCGATCATATTACGAGATGAGCACTTACAGAAATGGTATAATCAGCAACTACTCCACGACGACCGGGAAGTCCAGGATCGTCTGACGTTGTACCAACTTTGGGTCACGGTCACGGTGACGAGCACGAGGAGAATGATGTTGCATCAGGAGAAGGAGTCCAGGGTCTGAGAAGCAGATCCAACAGGGTCAATTTCTAGTGATCCCGACTGGCTGCAATTACTATTTCACGCCTCTTACCAGCTTTTCGGGTATCATTCAATTACCTGGCTAGATTTGGGGCGCTATTGTTGACGTCCCCAACCAACACGCAGAACCGTGGCATGTTCTGCAATAATGTCGGGATGGGCGCCTATTCCCAAACTGCTGGAATTTTGTATATTCGTCAGCCCATTAACTGACGGAACGTGAAAGGATTGTTGAAATCTCAATTCCCTGACCTTATATCGAACATCGGAACATGCTTACTCGGTTTCCTTCAGCCCTCAACAGTTACTACAGGGTTTAGCACGACTATCCGAAGACTTGCATATAATGTATTCTAGGCTTTACTTCCAATTCTGGGCCAAACTTCCCAACCCCATAGAAGACAGAGCCGCAATGGCCGCAATTGAACAAGGCTATCATTTAGCCACAGCTTAAATGCACGGGAACGTGATGGTTGTGCGTCGTTCAAGGTTCTCGGGCATATATATGCCATACTATCAACTGGGGTTTCGAGTGAGATTGGAAAGTTGCAGCTTCCCCCTCACCGCAACCCATGAGTGTGGACTCTTTGGGCTGAGAGAGTTTATGCACCCACAAAACCTTGATTCAGATAAGATTTCAGCCATCAAAATCTGTTCGGAATGAACATGCATCGGTAACTGTGCCGTGTTGAGAATCAGCTCTTCCATTTCCAAAAATAGAATTCCTTGCTAATGAGTGTAGTCAGCTTTCAATGGAACACTTGGATTGTTCCGTATGTGACGAAATGTCGCACAAGTTCATCAATGTGTAGACGAAGCCGCGAGGTGATTGTTTCTCGGTTGTCAGCAATGTAAAGGGGTGTTTAGAGAGTGGTAAAAGCATGGGTAACCACCCCTTTTCCTACCGATACTCCGTCCAAGACTTGAGCTCGCTAACCATGTGCTTCCCGTCGAAAAATGTCCGCCAAAAACGCCAAATTATCCTGTCAACAAATGCCAAGAAGTCCACCCCGCATCATCTTTCCATGATTCCATGAAAGCCATTGCTTTGAGCCTCCAAGAAGGAGGCAAGTGCCTTTGAGGGATCGGGAATCGGACATGCCGCTTGTTTTGATGACCCCTCGGAGGATGAGCTCGGTAGGGGCTAGTGCCATACCATTGAGACAAACAATCCCATGGATTAGTCTATGCATCTTTTCACCAATTTTGATAAGATGAGTTTCGCAGCTCTCGCTCCATTGTCGTGCTAGTGGCATCGCTGATCTTCTTGTACAACTCTGGAAAACACAACTTCTATCATTAGAAACTCTCTAGGCGGGACAATGTGTCACTCGATTGGCGTTGGTCCCGTCGCGGGAACGGGAAAAAGTTTCCATGAGAAAGAGGGTATTCGTCTCGAATTGCAATTGGGTAGCCTTATGTTCAATGAATGGATATGGTTTGTAAGCTACCGGTAGTGATATTGATTTCATTCTATCTGTACTCCCCCACACACGGGATGCACCAACTCACTTGCATTCTCTACATATCAAGAATCCGGTTCTTTTTCATCAACAACTAATAGGAAGTCGAGGGGAAACAGCTGAGGCATGTCCGCGCTCCCCCATCACCTTGGCAATATTCGCCACTGAGGATTGAGACCTGCTTCCCGCCCTTGTCTATCCTTCTTTGCTTTTTCACATGGCCCCTCACTTTCGTAGGAGAGAGCCTTGCTCGTAAGAAAAAATGACAGGTTTTAATCCCTCCTTTGCAAACCCTGTGGAACCGATTGCCAGAAGTGTGGCAGCCATGATTTCTGTAGGCATTACTCAATCTGTTGCAAGCCAAACAGACGCCTGGGCTGCCAGAGCTTACCCCTCTTCCATGGTTAGCGATGGTTTCGAAAGATGTCGCGTAAGGTAGATGTTGTGATCTGCAATCTGCAACGAATCTCAGGCCGCAATACGCTTGGAGGGGATGCTTTCTCCGCACTTTGATCCCCCCCATCTAGATCCAAAAAGCATTGTTCTCTTTATCTTACGCAGAAGCACCAATCAGGCTGTGGAAGAGATTCAAGCTCTGTCTAAGACACTTCCCATCAACTTCTCAAGAGGTGCCAGTAGAAATCAAGGCAGATTTCGTCGGTTTCAACTGTTGCTCATTGGTCGCGACAAGCAAGGCAGTACAGCAATGATTGTCACTAATCGCAGCACCTATGATATCTTCGCTGATGCGGGCTTGATGTCGTGAGTATTTCGTGCAAGAACGACTGAACCACATTAGAACGATCGATGAAGTGGGCCCAATCTGTGACCGATCGAGCCCAAGAACAATTTGCGACCCCCCTTTGCCCTCTGAAGCTACTTTAGTCGACTGCCGCTTTGTCCCGACGACGTACGAGTTTTGCGTTATCGTCTGCTGCGATTCTTTCTCTCCTCGCACAAGTTTGCCTTTTCAGCCCTCTCGAAGGTCCTCAATACATACACTGTTTGTTGGCTTAGCGAGGTGGAAAGGAGGAAAGGAGGAAAAGGGCGAGAAGAAGGTTCACCACAAGCTGTTGGAGGACTAGCAACACTTGAGACAGAGGTTTTTGAGACCAGAGTTGCTTTTTTCGGCGCTGTCAGCTTCGTTGTAGGGTATCATGGCCGTAGCTTTTGACATAGCCGTAGAAAGATATGATACTAGAAGTCTTAGAACAGTGATAAGGAAGAGAGAGACAACTTAGATAGTTCGTATAATTGAGCTGATTATTTGGGTGTCTTCTGCTTCTGATCTGGATAGACGCAAAACGTGGACCTGATGACAGACACTCTTGAAGATTTCGACACTAGACCAACCAAGAGGCCCATAAACCCATGAACCAAATCTAAATACTCCTTGTCTACCATTAAAACATGCTCTTAGCTTTTCCTGGTCCATCTGCTACTAATTCCATATAGATTCTGATAGTACAACAGGCTGGAATACTGTTCTCGCCTCGATAGAAAACGGGAAATTGTAAATCACGTAGTCTTACTATCCCTTTTTAGATATAGGGTACCGTAAAAGACTTGTCGATAATGGTATCTAATACAAGATCTTTGTTTAAAAATAGAGAGAGCAAACCTATAATACACTTTAGGATACAAAGGAAGCTAGTCTAGCTTTAATATCCCATTTGTCTCCCTATTCTTCTTGACAAATGAACACAAAGGGTCAGTGAGATTTGGGACAAGAGAACATGGTACGCTTGATCATAGATGGGTTTTCACGGAAGAATATTTGGTAGCTAATATTTTAGTTTTATTTTAATCCCTTCTATAAATGTAGTAATTACTATGTATAATATTTAAGATAGCAAGCGTTATATAACGGATTCTTTACTTGCTAATTGTGAAACTCACCATTGAATTTTATAGCACATGTATAGGGAGGCCCGAACACTGAAATTATTATTAGTATTTCCAACCCTCTAGTCTTAACTTATTTAGTTTGACTACATTTCCTAAATAAATCTACATAAAAGAATAGAAAAGACAAAGTTTAGTTGAAACGTTATTTAGTGCTGATTTAATTATCCTTCATTCAAATAGGATACCTGGGAAAGACTCGGAGAACTAAATTGTAGGGTTTTTAATAGCAATTTGATTTCAAGACACTAATCTTAGCATTGCCCAAGAGAAACTGGTGAACAGAACGACAGTATAGGCTTTGAAGACCAGTAAATTCCTAGCACCAAAATTATCTTTCAACCGTCTTCTAATGCCTACGGAATAAGCCCCCGTATATCATATAATGCTGGAAGCATCGGAGAGAGCACTACAAAATAGGGTAACCACTAATTCCAGTACATGCTACCAACTATTATCTATATACGACAATCTCGCCCTTGCTTCTCGAATTTCGGCCTGTGAATCGGAAAGCGACTAGGCTATTTCGCAGAGATTCAAGTTCAATCGGTATGAACTTTACTGGAAAGAAGTCGTGGGATCACATCGATGAACTATTCGCATATGCCAATCCTCCAGAGTCCACCGAACGAAATCGGTCGAGTCTGCCCTCGCTTTCTCACCTGCGATCGCGTCTTTGTCTGCGTCCGTTGCTTCTGCCTCGAGGAGAGTTTGTATCGTATCGCAGCGATGTGCCTTTCCATTCCTGTGGGTTGTTGCGAGGAGGAACGCTCCGGATGCTTGACTGCCTTGTAAGAACGGTTCGTCAGCCCGCACATCCGCACATCCGCACCTCCGTCGAAACAAACTCCGTCGCTGTATTAATACGAGGTAGTTTCATGTACTGGTACGGTGAAGCATTCGGCTACTGATTGTGATATACCATTCCATATCCCCATTCAGGGGTGTTGAAGTGTCCTGTCTAACGAGAATCACAGCCGCTGTCGTATTAGTATTCTCCTATATTATAGCCACAATTTGGGGTCCAGCCCCCCATCTGGCGTTCCTTGAGTTGGCCACAATCATTAGCAACCTCTCCCTGTTGAGCTGCCGTTTCGGGAAGCAAGAATTATGGTTGTCGACGCTGATTTGCGATCCCGGCCCGTGAGATTGTTTATCCATCACTATTGCTGGATCGGCCTGCAATCCCTGAGATAGCACCAGAGATGATTGCAGATAATCTCCTGGATTCGCTGGTAAGTTCTGCGACTTCATACTTATATTAAACCTTTGTGGTTCGTCTATCATTGAGCCTTTCCTTTCTGTATTTGTCTCTTTCAACGAATTGGGGTTTTCGTTCATACCCCTGTTAGAATTCATTAGAGCCATGGCTAATTGTAAACTTTGACATTAATTTGCTACATAAATTCCATGTATCTGCTGCAATGATCCTGAACTTGGATTGGTGCGATATCTGCTTGGTCTGGGCTGCTTAGTATGTCAACGCCTTGCTACCAAGCAAGCTTGGGAGATTTGTTACAAAAGCGAATTCCTATCGGTCAGATTTGACACTACTCGGGGGAAGGGTTTGATAGACCGCGTTTATGCTTGGAAGAGGTCAAACTTTGCTCTTCACCGGTCTAGCGATTAGCTTCTCTTGCCTTTTGGTTTCTGCTTCTGATAGCGCCTTACTAGCGATCCCGTTCATCTGCGCTTAGGTCTGTCGAGACACGGCTAACTGGCAAATTTGGCGGGGAGGCTTTGGAAGTAGCATTTTTGGCTGCTATAACCTTAGGTAAAGCGGGATTTAAACTAAGAGGTCTTCTCGAATTCCAAATCATCTCCTATATAGATATTTCCCTCTACTATTTAAGTCAGGAGGAGTAGAGTAGATTAACTTGGCAAAACAAAAATACTTACTAACGTAGACTATTATAGAGATTACCGTAGTCTCAACTTTGAAACCCCTGCTCTCCATTATAAACGGCTTTATTACACTGATCCCTCTCAGCTTAGTTTACTAGAATGCTAATCCTTATAGTATCATTTTGGAGGTTTAAATCTCTAGGCTTACTAGAATCCATGGTCTTTTACTTGTAGTATCTAGCGTATTTTATTTACCAATAAAAAACAGTTACTTGTATTTCTATTTAAAGCTACACTTGTCTTATCAAACTATATTTTTTAACATGTCTCAAGTAATAGCATTTAGCAGAAATCATTTAGTAAAATGCTAAGATTATATCAATCTAATAGATCGCTTTTTAAAATTATTTGTCAATTAATTTAAGGTATTTAAATCAATAGATAATTTATAAGCAAGTATTTACTTTAGCTAGAACAAATCTGTCTACCAAATACTTGAAAGATACTACGAAAACTTCCGGTAAACGTGTTACGAAGCCTATTCCTCAGATAATCTACTGCTAAAAGTTGAATCTTTGTAGGAACAGAAAGATGGATGCTGCTTTTATCTACAGGCTCTTCAAAATCGAGTGCCGCTTTCTATGTCGCGCTAGGGCGTGTCACGCTAAAACCAAGCGAGAAATTTCTCGTTATTGATTGCGCAATACCACAAACCAAACGCAATTCCACAACATTTTTACGATGACCGATAAACATCAACGCTATAAAGGCCGCGATCTGAGCGATTACGCCACCGTTCTCGACGAGACGATGGACACTGGCGACGAGGCATCTGCCGCATTTGGCGCGGACGTGGAAGCTTGCGGTGACGCGACTCCTATCTCGTCCAGCTCAGTATGGGCTGACCAACCTTCATCCAGTATCCTGAACGCTACTGGTATGCAAGGTAACTCAGGAGTGACGCGACACGACTTTGATACAGTCGTGTACGCTACATTATCCCCAAGTTCAAAGCTGATCAAACCAGAGTTTGTGACGACCCAAGAATTGATTGCAGCTCGAAGCCGCAATGAGTTCGGGGAAATGTCGCGAGAACCCATCAAAATGGAGCCTCAAGATGAGGTATTCCTATACGATGTCCCAGTGGATAATGATCATGAAAGCAACGATGGTGCTTCCGATGAAACACGAGATCCTGACGTGACATTCAGTATGCTGAACGCTGCTGATGCCGCGTCGCGTTTGAAAGAGGGCGATATTTTTGCTGCTCCTCAAACGCGCAGGTTGAAGAGGTTGATTACCACGGATCCTGCAAGTTCAGAGGCTGATGTGGCTTCAAGAAAGAAGTCAATGTCAGAATCCTCCTGTTCAGAGTCCGATGAGGCTCCAAGAAAAAAGCGCAAATCCAGAAAGTCGAAGTCGACTTTAGGATCCTCCTCTTCAGAGGCTGATGTGGCTTCAGGAAAGATACCAATGTCAGAATCCTCCTGTTCAGAGTCCGATGAGGCTCCAAGAAAGAAGCGCAATGCCAGAAAGGTAGAGTTGTCATCAGAATCTGATGAGGCTCCGAGAAGGAAGCGTAAGGCCAGAAAGACAGAGTTTTCGTCAGAATCCTCCTGTTCAGAGTCTGATGTGGCTCCAACAAAGAAGAGAAAGACGTCCAAGAAGGCTGGCAGTGGTGACTTTGACCGTGATTCGGATTCCGGAATCGACGACAAAGAAATCCCCGATATCGAAGTTGTTTATGATGAATACTGGACAGAACAAGACGAACAAACTCTCCGGGATGATTTTCAAGATCCAGATGAGTCCGTCTGCCATGACGCCATGGTTTCGCTCATTCGCAAGACTGGGGCTCGATTTGGTATGATGCCATTCGACCTTGTTCCCGAGGGCGGTATACCACAAAACGCCTCCAGTCCACTTTGTGTGGTCTTTGGAAAAGTTGTCAAATGCACTGCTTTTATCAAAAACCCACAGTTCCTCAAGTATTGTCTCGCTTTGGCGCGATATATTCGTTTAGGTAAGAAACATCTAAAACCCAGTACTGACGATTTAGACTTGGATGAAAACAGTCTTGTCGCAAAATTCAAGAAGAATGTACGTGAGATCACTGGTGCTCGAAAGGTGGATGCCGGCATTTTGAAAGCTTTCAAAAAGACACTCAATCTCGAGTCACTTAGGCCGACGCACTTTAAGATGGCAAAGGTTTTGAAGGACATGAAGGTTGCTTTAACACGCCACAAGGATGAGAACGCCCAGGCAATCACCAAGGGAGATCTTGATGCGATCTGCAAGGCATGGGACAAGTATGTCACCAAATCGAAGGGTTCCTCTTTGCAACTCATGCAAGATATTCCGGATATCGCTCTTGCTCGTGGACCCTCCAAGAAGGGGCAGATTAACCATCAAGCTATTGCACGAGAAAAACACGCTCAATGGTTACTCAATCGAGAACGCATTTCGAGACGCATCACGAATGAAAGTACCCGATAAAACGACCATGACGCTGACTCGCCAGATATGGGCAACGATCATGATTTCAGCATTTTTGAAAGTTCTGTTCGGGTTGACACGAATGAGGAAGCCCCAAAATACCGGAGAACTCATCGCAGTGACTCTGTGTATGAAGAGGAGCATTTTACAATCGCAACTGATATGTTCAGTGAACATCCATTTCCTGTTACCAATAAATGCGGATCGTATGGGGCAAACAGTCTTGTGGAAAATAAGGAAAAACCAATTCCTAGTTTGATTTATCGGGTATGTTTTTTTTTCCGTAAGCATGATTTGTTCATGTTAGTATAGAAATGACAAATCAAAGAAATAAAACAACAAGGTACAGAAAGGTGATTTAAATGATCGTGATTCTATATTGATCCGAAAAAGAATTGGTGAAATAGTCCTTTTCCAGTCTTTGGAAGAATCGGTCCAAGGGAGCTTCTGACGATAACCACCTGGTACCATTTCTCTTCCCAAGACACGCAAATACCATCAGCACGCGATTTCAACTTCATTTGCCTCTCGTCTCCCCTCATCCCTTTGACTCATCTCTATTCACTTTCTCTTCAACGCATCCTCTCTTCGATCTCTCAACGCCACCCGCCTGGTCGTTCAAGCTTCGATCTCGAGAAGGGCCAGAGATCTGGTATCTCAACTTCTCGTCATCTCAAGACATCGCGAACACCCCCCTCTCTCCATTCAACTTCGTACCTTGTTTCTCCATGTCCTTGACCTCTGGTCCCATCTTCAACAACCAGGTATTTGCTCCCGTATTCTTCTTGCCTCCCAACTTGCGCTATGTGTTACTGACTGTAGCTTTCTAGTACGATTTATTACCAGTATCCATACTGGTGTGATGAAGGCCCACGAAGGTTCAATTCGGCACACGCTCTTGAGCAGCACGATGAGGCTGTTGATCACTATGATCTCTTCACTGACACGGATAACAAGCGGGAGTGCGAATACTGTGACTGGGTTTGTATGTGGTCCGAGCAAGGCATCAACCACTTTGACGAGTTCGAACTGTCCAAGGATAAGCAGGCCGTTCCGGATATTCCCCACAACAACGACTTTGGCTCAGGCGCACAGGAAGTTTAGGGTCTGCCGCGATTATTGGATACAGTAAGCATGGAACGAGCAAGTTGTTATGGACACTCTCTACAACGGCGACTTTGCCTTATGCCAGATACGGGAACCGTGGGGGGCA
The DNA here is from genome assembly GCA_900184765.1 of Hymenoscyphus fraxineus. Lineage (NCBI taxonomy): Eukaryota > Fungi > Ascomycota > Leotiomycetes > Helotiales > Helotiaceae > Hymenoscyphus > Hymenoscyphus fraxineus. The sequence goes on along the minus strand of LT855423.1, from coordinate 1,293,510 downwards.
GGTTTCTAGGTCGGTACGCAACAGACAAGCAATTGGGGTATTGGCAGGAAACTCACTATACGAAGGAATTCAAGTCAGAGTTGAGCGTTCATATATGGGACTGGCTTTTCGTGAGAGTAGTTCAATTATATCTGATGGATTGATCCACTTAGTCATGAGGAAGTTTCAATGAATTTTGCGTGACGATTGTGCACTTAAAGGCACTTTAGAAGCACTGGAGATACATTGAGCACTTCTCGGTGCGTTCGACACGGGGTTGCCAAGTGGCTAGCATTCTTTCATGCTACGATAGACTTCAATGTTTCCAATTCTTATCACATCTTAGTCAGATGACTCTGCTCACATATAGCGAATAGTGCTAGGCACCTAATATGAACTAGCGTACTTTGGAACTATCTATTAAGAGACCTTCACTCCTAGCTACGCTAGCTACCTTAAAGGAAAGAGGGGGGTTTTTATAACCGTTGCCCGACTATCCTAGAATTATTACCAAGTATAAGACTATTATAAATTTAGAACTGGTTAGGGACCCTCTGGGTGCCCTCCTAAAATTGAGATTATTATTTTATAATATAGTCACGTCTAGATACCATCCTAGGAGCGTCCTAGGAGCGTCCTTATCCCCTTAACTACGGCCAGAATCACACTAGGTGGCCTGTGCAAGGGGAAGGAACACCAACTTTTCTTAACATTAATTATGCTACGTATAAATAGATTTCTTTATATTATTATACGAAAACAGATCCTATAGATCTAGGAGCTTATTATCTACGTATTCTACTCTTTGAATAGTCTCGAAATACGCTTTGAGCCTATTAAAATACTTGTGTTAGTACTAAGAAAAATTACTAGAAGTTCGCTATTTAAAAGGGTTACATTAGGAGTAATTACTAATAATAACTATAGAGAGACTATATATTATTAGACAGCCTTTGAATATACCTAATATAATATCTGGCTTCCTAAATAAAGCCTTGTCTCTATCGCTTTTGTAAGAAAGTAGTATATTTGTACCTAAAACATATAAAACCATCGGGTCTAATTAGATCGCTTAACTATGCACGGTCCAGTGTGATTCTGGCCGCAGCTAAGGGGATAGTACCAAGGCTAGGAATACTCTCATTTCGTACCTTCCGTCTTTACCTGCCTACCTGCCTACCTGCCTACCTGCCTACCTACTAGTTATACGCTCGCGGGATAGAACGCGCGCGTATAATAACCTACGAGGGTACTACGAGGGCATACCGCACACTACACGCGGGTGAACTTTGCCCGAATCGATCGAATCTATACTTATATTTTATATGGTGTTGGAATTAAGGCTCTAGGAGCGATACCGAGCCCTCTACTAAGTCCGTGTAGGATCCCTGTCTCTTCGGAGGAAGTATAGGAGACTATCTAGTGACCGTCCTGTAACCGTCCTATAACCGTCCTAGAGCCTACAATAGTCTTAAAATAGAACACTAGTAGAAGGGTCCCTAAGCGGTCTAAATAAGGTAAGACGGTTATAAAAACCCCCCCCTTTCCTTTAAGGTAGCTATCTACTCAAAACAACCACTTCTTGCCCTGCACCTCTTCATCGCACATACCTACCTACGTAAAAACAGCACTGCTGAACCTCTGATTTGACATTAGCAAAGCCAAAACAAAATGGTTTTTTTATTTAAGGCGGTAAAACGTGATGTTCATGTGATTTTGCAGAAATCTCCACTTATTTCGAATCGGCCCGAGTAAGCGAAAAGACTCAACCTCATTTTCAACGACACTTGCCAGCATCTATTGATTATGTCGAAGAAGAATCATCATTTCATACTACTATTGAGTTGAAAACCTGTTTCAGAGACTCCAACTATTCCCAGCGCTAACTATTCCATAGTAATGATCTGTTAGTTTCAATGGTTCNCCATACCCCCATACCCCATACACCCGTACACCCGTACCCCCATACCCCCCTCAAACCCCACCAAACACCCCCGAAAAAACAAACTCCCCAAAAGAGCAGCAACGCGCTACTCAACTTGTATTCCCTCCCTCCCGAGCAGACCCATCTCCGCGCGGCGATTGGCTTCGTCGACGCTGTTGACTGGAATTGCCTTGATGGCTACTTCCATCATCCCGATCTCGATACGATTGAGAAAGGGAAGAGTTGGGCATGTTGTTGACAGCGATATTTGCTTCATACAATTGCTCCTTGATAACTCTCTCCATCGCCATAACGAGGTGATTGCTGAATACAGGATTTAGTCCTTGACCGGGAGCACCGGACTGGACAGATGCCTGTGGGGGGGAAGGGCTGAGCTTCTTGTAGACAGCGATATTCGCTTCATACATTTGCTTTTCGACAACTCTCTCCATCGCCATAACGAGGTGATTGCTGAATGCAGGATTTAGTGCTTGACTGGGAGCACCGGACTGGACAGATGCCTGTTGCGGGAAAAAGCCAACCTGACCACCAGCTTGCATGGGAGGACCATACGAGACAGGCGTCTGTTGTGGGAAACCGCCAACCTGACCACCAGCTTGCATGGAATCACCATACGAGACAGGCGTCTGTTGCGGGAAAAAGCCAACCTGACCACCAGCTTGCATGGGAGGACCATACGAGACAGGCGTCTGTTGCGGGAAAAAGCCAACCTGACCACCAGCTTGCATGGGAGGACCATACGAGACAGGCGTCTGTTGCGGGAAATAGCCAACCTGACTACCAGCTTGCATGGAATCACCATACGAGACAGGTGCCCGTGGCGGGGGATAAAAGACAGGTGCCTGTGACATCGAGCCACTTTGAGCACCACCACGATGTCCACCACGATTTCCGCCGCTGGCCTGATTCTGCTTAGCTAGCTTGCGGCGAAGAGTCGGAGCTCCCTTCTCGCCAAAACTCTGTTGGGCTGAGAGAGGGGATTCGCCAGGCCGCATCGAAAAGTTTCCGAACTTTCGATGCCATGCCTGGGGGTGCAACCAATCACTCTGGTATGGTCTCATGAGAGTCGTCCAGGTAGGATCGGGAGCAACATGGTCGAATTTTTGGATGCCGAACTCACGGTAGCGTCCATTAGCAAAAAACCCAGATTGTGGTAGCTTACCATCAGTAGCTGCACTTAGGAACATCTCGAAGCTTGGAGCCAACTCCCAGAGTAACCATGGGATGTTGAAAGAGGGTCGTCCTTGGCGAAACTTCACCAAATAATTCCACGCCTGTCTGCGAGTCCACTTTCGTAGATTTGGACAAGTCCTCAATTCATGATCGACTGTCTCGCAGAATGGACAACCCGGAATAGTCCCATCGCGGGTCAATGGGCCCATACATCGTCTCAATGTATGACCTGTAATCCGACAGTTAGCACACTGCCTTGGCTCTCTGGCCGCTGGTTGAATCACGTCGTCGTCCATCCTTAAAAAATGGATGTTGTTGTAATGAAGAACAAGGATTCAATTGTGCGACGGCCGCGATTGATATTCAAATGTCGCGCAGCGTTAGCGCGGCTTCGACGCTAGTGAACTTAGCACCGCCAAGCCTTGCCGTGTAAGAACCCTGGTCATTGCTCTATACATGCCATCAAAAGCCATTATGCCAGAAGTCTAGCACAACTTAATTGATTGTCTTATTTTCTGTGGGTTAATAAGGAGTGAAAAGTGTAAATTATTCTAAACTACCTAGGTATTCGTACAATTAGTTTAGTTGTGTGAGGTCTTTCAGATAATTATTTTACAACTCGGGTGTGGTGTACAGTGTCATATTGTGCTCCACTCAGTTACCCAGTCCCGAAGGACGCTCGGAATTCACTATTCTACACTTATAACCATGTCCCTAGTCCGAGTTCCAGCCTCCTACTATGCCCGCCTCTCTTATATCAAAAATACTTTCGAGGCCCACGACACTTGTCAAGTACAACACCATCAACCTCAACCATGCCACCCTCCACATCCCAGCACTTTCCCGGTCCCGTTCAGCCGTACGAATATAGTACGGCATTCGTCAACATTCGGCAGGATCACATTCGCAATGGCGGTCTGCTGACCAAGGCCGCAACTCATGATTTCAATGTGCGGTACGGTGACCTCTTTGCGGAGTGCGAGGCCGCTGAGCCGGACCAGCCCTTCCGTGCTATTTGGATGGCGGATACTCTAATATTTAGACATCTCGGTAAGTGATTGAGTTGAATTGATTGATCAAGGCTAACGTTGACTGTTGCAGATCCCCAAAAGACTGAGGCTGATTTCATCTCCCTCTACGGCCCCCAACCACGACCGATGACACAGGATGAGATCGATACACTAAAGGCTCGACGCGGACCCAATGTATCTTTTGCACCAATTACAGTTCGGTCCGACGCCAGATCTTCTACGTCGAGTGATGTGAAAGGCACCGGTAAGGGCAAGGCCATGCCGTCAAGTGTATTATCTACATCTGAAGGTGGCTCGTCTTCCTCTCGCGCTCGCCAGACAGGTGGTGGTACGAATGTCGAAACCCCCCTCCCAAAGGCCGAGGAGGCCGCCGTCGTGAAAGTGGAGGCGGATATTGAGTAGCGTGTTGCTGCTCTTTGGTTGTGTCTATTTCCCTTTAGGGAGGAAGGGAGGAAGGAAGGGAGGTGAATGGATGATTATGGCTATCTAATTCAATCCATTTCTACCACTGACTTGCTCATGATTGTGACAACTGACTCTTGGAACTATCGAATTTGAACGTGAAAAAAGAACCAGAATGTCGTCGAACGTTTCAGAGAAACAAAAAGATGGATATATTAGGAGCGTTAGCACTGAGCATAATTGAAGTCTTCGAAGGGAGGGTTTGGATCAGTAATATTTCGAAATCACAATCCTCTCTCAATATGAACAATGTATGCCAACAATTCGGCAATAAGAATGAAGTTGAGTTTTCGATTACCCTGGCCGACTCAAGAGTAGACAGTAGAGGATCATGAAACTCACATGAATATAACGTTTCTTTACAATTCTCAACCAGTCAAGTCATCATCGCATTAGTAAATTAATAGCCGTATCTAAGCATATCCAAAAGTCTCCGCATGAACATATATCCCCTGAGCACCCGTTCCTTTATGTACAGCTCTATCATCACTGATCGCCACCGCAGCATTTCTCGTACGCTGGACCAAACCCGGTGGTCCACAAACCACCACCGCCATCTCACCCAAAGCCAACTCGGCTGTCGTCCGAATGATATTCGAAACGTCCGGGCGACCAGTCAGAAGATTGATTCTGGGATGTACTAGACGATCTGACTTCTCGAGACTGGAGGTTGAAGAATTGGAATCGCTTTGTCGCTTCGATGCACAGTTGCATATGGTTGTGATGGCATCTTGATCAGTAACAAGACGGCCACAATCACAATCTGATGTCGGCTCTTGCGAGAGTGCATATGCAGTGTTTTTCTCATCCAATTGGTCTTCCCTCCCCGAGGTAGCTTGCCCTATGAATCTAGACTCTTCACCCGTGATCGAGGGTCTTGGGCTAGTCATCGCATCGTCGCATGTCACGTATACGCTAATTTCAATAGCAATATCATTACCCTCATTCCTCAAAGCATCCACCTCTCTGACAACATCATTCAGCTGGGAAGAAAACCAGCGGACTGAAGCAGTCTTCTTGACTACCCAGACGAATCGAACATGTCGCGTTACGGCCCCAGCAGGCATTGAAAGTGGCAGCCAGGATGTATTTGTTTTTCCGACCCATTGCTGCACAATGTCTCGCATCAGGGGAACCGTGAATGTTGCCCCTGTGGAGCCCGCAATAAACACCAAGCTTTCAAACTGCCTCAATGGTCTGATTCTTGAATAAGGACCATCAATCAAAACAGACCTAGGCTTCGGAACAGCACTCTCCGCTAATGGTAGAAGTGGGTTGACGCTCTCGGCATATTTATAAAATTTCTTTGTGGCACCCTTTTTGGCTCGTACCACAAACTCCAATTTACCATCTTCTGGCAAACTGGCAATGGTGAAAGGATGGGAAGTTAGAGGAGCGAGGAAGTGGTCAGTCAAGAAGAGATGTTGACCCGCCCGCCAAGTAATTGGTGGGTTGGAAATAGTGATGCGAGTATGTGTTTCATCGAGAGGCTCAAACGACGCCTTGCATGCGAGAAACCCATTGCTCTTCTTGTGAAATACCGATAGGTTACCGTAAATCATATATGCCGCTCTAGCCATGCGATCGAAACCCCAGAATGCAATTGGCAACCACAGCCATATCTTGTTTTCTGCAGGGATGTGGAAGGTGAGAGCGACGAAAAATCCTATCCAGGAAATGATATGCTGAACCACGAATACCTCATATGAAAGTCCTCGAATTGGAGCCCATGAAGATAGAACCAGCCAAAGCAAAACCCCTCCAGCTGCTACTCCTCTTTGAGTCAAAGCATCCGTTCGCATCTTGGTCATGATATAATCGTATTTTCCCCATACTGTTAGAAAGTACCCCATGTGAATGAGAACCGTAAATAGAAGTGCCCGTGCGGTCCATCTATGGAGCCAACTCAACCGTTCGTACCCAGCACCAGTGAGAAATCCAATTATGTTTCGTTTTCCGGAGAGTAGGATAATAAGCGGGAGTTGACAGATTGCTATGAATCCAGCTCTGTATCCAATATCTTCGAATTGCGCAAAGTCCTTTGGATTGAATCCATAAAAGACACATACCACAATCAGAACCAAATATCCCACCAGTATTGTCCACAGCCCGACCGGAGACAGATAGAAATGTTTTCCTTTTATTGATACTGGTATGGAATAATTGGAGTACTCCCGAATGATTGCCGATAGTGTCGCATGAGACTTGAAGAATAATGAGGTGGGCTTGGCAGCGCTTGGGGATTGCCTGACGGAGATTCTCTGACGACATATGATTTTGTTAATGACGTTTGCTAATGTTGCGACGGCAATAGAGCTTCCAACAAAAGCCCAAAAGATTCGTTGCATATAAAAAAGTCCTGGTACGCCATCCCCCATCGCCATTTCTCCACCCATGGCATTGTGGTCGTGTCGAGGTGAAATTGACGGCATTCTGATGAGTTTTATCTTCGTCCGATCAGTGACGATACTCCAAATGGGAGTTTCGATTCAAATCACTTGACATGCGAAGTTCGACCGACCGAGGCAAGTAGAGAAAATGATTGGTTCGTGATATGTTTTACATCAGTCTGGAGGTCACTGAGGTTTATCGTGTTGTTGAACGGATTGCAAGTGGAAGGCCAAGTAGGATCGAGCGGATGTGGGTGGTTGAAGGAAGAAATTCTGCCTTTCCAAGAAAAGCACATGGTTTTGGTTTACTACAAGATCTGTAGATTGAGGGCAGGTGCTATTTTGCCAATAGTGGGTCTGTACGAGTATTCGGTACGAGTAGACGCAGTCCCTTGAAAGTAATCCAAAATTCATTCTACGATTCGGTGTGCGGTTTAACTTACGGCTGCCTACGTAGAGGCCGGTTCCATGGACAGGTAGAGCTGTACAAAAGAGTGCAAACTAGCGCTGGATTGCGGATGATGACTGGGGTGGGTGGCTTGAGCAAAATATTATCGATAGATGATGCCTCAATTTCTGAGGAGGGCATCGAAGATACTACAGTTGACCAGCAAACTTTAGGGGCAAAGCTTAACAGCCCTGAGTTTGTTTTGGAATCAAGCATGGGTATTGATTGGAGGTTGCATTCTCTCGCTTAGTGATGTGTGCGGAACGTACTTGTAGCACCGGTAGGGCGTAAGGCGTACAGTACTGTACAGTAACAGTAGCTCCCGATGGACAAGATAAGTGGCTGACTTAGCATGGGGTTTTGGTGTACGGAGTATATCCATCGCCAAGTCTACCACTCATCTTGTCCACCGGGAGAGTAGGTACTAAGGTAGTAATTTTGCAGACGAAGGATTGATTCTAAAACGCAGAAAAGCCGTTGAATAGAAGCCTTTATCAAACGGGGTTTGGTAGAATAATTGAAATGCACGAGTACCGGACGCGTACAGCCCCCCAAGAGCAAGTTCTCTTCGCTCTTTCTCTACAAAATAGTAGCATCACGTGAATAGTAGGTCAAAGCCTGGATGCTCTCAAACGAGCTCTCATTGGTCTAGATCTACTAAAACTGCTCAAACTCTCTCGGACCTTCCACATTGATGCCAAGTCATGTCAACGGGGCAAGCCACATCTCTGATTCATCCTGATTGCCCCTGTTATTCAGCTTGGCAACGTCCATTAGCCTAGTCGGACTTCGACGGAAGTACTTGGGTAAACTTTCCTTGCGAGAAAGTGTGGAGGATAGCCTGTCAACTTTCTTTCACGACTGTTTTACTGTAAGGATTGTCCAGAATCACAACCTTGACTTGAAAATCAACGCAGGATTCGTTGATCCAAAGCAATCTATAAACAGGTACTCCCTCGACCAGAGACTCTTATTTTATTCCAAGTACGGAGTACGGCCGGTTCCTGTTCACTCTTTATTCTCAACTACTAATAATTTCCTCGCCCAATCATCAACTCAACTTCTGCTCAACTGTCAAAGCTGAGTCCTAATACACCCTTTTCAAACCCAAAACGTCGATTTTTCTCTTCAGCAAAGATGCAAATTCGCGTACGACACGGAGGCGAAGACCATGGTCACGATATGACCGATATGCCCGGTATGGCTGATATGCCCGCTACGGCCTCTACGACTGAAAATGCCGCTGTTCCCGCTATGGCTGATATGCCTGGTATGACTGATATGCCCGGTATGGCTGCAATGCCTGGAATGGATATGTCAAGTGGCCACTCCCACGCAGACATGAAAATGCCAGCTTCCGAAATGTCCATGACATTTTTCCAATCTCGACAGACCTCGCTGTATTCGGCCGACTGGACACCAAGGTCTTCCGAACAGTTTGCTGGGACCTGTGTTTTTCTCATCCTTTTGGCCGTTATGTTCCGGGTTCTCTTAGCATTGAAAGCGTGGAAAGAAGCAGCATGGATGGATGCCGAATATAATCGACGATATGTTACCGTGGCTGGAAGGGGAACCAAAGGGGATCGAATGTCTGTGGATTCCGATGGCAAGCATATGGTTTTGTCGGCGAATGGTGCTGAGGAGGGAGTTGTAGTTGTGAAAAAGAATGGAATGGCTGGTCGTCCTTGGAGGTTCACTGTCGATCCAATTCGAGCTTTCATCGATACAACTATTGCTGGTACTGGTTATCTTCTGTAAGAATTCCTCAAGACCCAATCTCTTTTAACAAGTTCCTAACAACTCTGTAGTATGTTGGCAGTCATGACCATGAACGTCGGATATTTCCTTTCTGTACTTGGTGGAACATTCTTGGGCAGCCTCGCCGTGGGACGATACATGACCTCGGGTGAACACTAGACACACAGACTAGTCAAGGCGCTTGAAGATCATGATTCTAAGATTCGTTTGGAGTTTTGGTGTTGGATTTTGGCTTGGGCTGAGGTTACTGTTCCTGGAAGTGCAGTCGATGATATGATTCATTACAAAAACCAAAAAAAGGAGAAAACCAGTTCTTAAAACAGAGGCGGTTGTATGGAGACATTGTACATATGGAACAAGCAAAAGTGTACATACATAGACAAATTCTAGATAACTGCTTGCAAATCACTTGTCACAATAAATCATCAGGTTTTTAATCTCCATGTTTTCCCTTGCACTTATGTTCTAGAATCTCCCGCTAGTTTGATGAGTTAGATGGATCTAGACATCTCCAAGGTCTCGCACCTTACAATAAGGTTATTTCACACGAGCAAAGCTAAGACTGTCTCCGTTAATTCCTACTTGGATAAATGATGTGAGGCTCTTCGTAGCCATGTGGTTTGCCGCGCTTCCAAGTAAGATCCTTACAATGTCTGTACGAAATCTCCCTAGTGCCACGTTATCTTCACGACTTCTGTTGCAACTAAGTGTAGGATAGTGACCACGTTATTGAAGGTTTCGCACGAATCTAGACTTCCGAAGGGACGATTACTGAACATGTTATCTGAGAATTATTCTTAGATTTAGTACTTTAAAACAGATCAAATATATGCCTAATCCCTTGTATCGAAAAGGTGTTTACCCTTGTCTCAACTGATTGGAATCTATTCTTCTCCACTTTCGTGGCGAGAATTGGATGGGAGGATTAGAGTCCCTTTTAAAAACTAGATATCTTAGATGTACTAGGACAGGTAAGTGCTGACTAGGTGTAGAAAAGCTTGTGTTGCCGTATACGAAAGATCTAGTCTATTTTCTACTGGTATTACACGATGATACTTCTAAAAAACATACAAAGCTTCATTTTGCTTCCAGGCTTGCCTAGGGTATCTGGAATTAACAACAGTGAAATCTAACGCTAGATACCGTCATGTAAATTATATATGATCAAAGCCTGTTGACCAAATGTGAGTCTTTAATTCGCTTGTGTTGCAGGTCTAGTATCTAATCGTAATACAAAAATCCGAGTAGGACAGCACGCAGGACAGTGCCCAACTTTATATATACGTCCGTCCGTCCTCTCTAACAAACCGGATCAACCAACAGCATTTCATCATTCAATAGTCAAGAAGCAAATAAGCCTTGCTGGGTTAGAGTACTGCACCGTACTTACTCGTAGCCTCATTTTTGGGGGAAGGGTGTCCTCGCGATATTGAAGGACAATGCCGGACGACATGTGTCCCCCTACCGTCTCGTCCAAGGTACTTAAATCAAGGCTTCCCTGGAATGCTCATACTATAGGGCCAAACAAATCTGCGCGATGACTGCTGTCAGAACGTCAGTTTAAACTTCAAGGTTTCCATCTTTCAAAAAAAACCGTCGCATCGCAAAGCCTCGTAATCTCTAACGGTAGCACTAGCTGTCTATTTCCTTTGTGTAAATTTGAGAATCACAGCCGAAAGAATCACAGGATGTTGGTTTCACTACAATAGTGAGATGACACTGAATGGCATATTTTGGTTTGTATTCGTATGAAGGATCTAAAAGAGTGTGTGATGCTAGCTAAGGATATATCATGGTGTTGTGTGGTGTCCAGTGGTGTCTTAGACAGTTTCACGTCTCACGTGACAAACTTCGGATATCCCTGCAGGAGTGGATATAACGACACCGCATGAAAATACCCACAAGAATCCAGTAGTTCTATAAAACTAAATTGGCCTATCTGGGTTCATATAAACTCGTTATACTTCGTACGAAGTAACACGCTGGCGAGTAATGAAGATAAGAACCAATCCAATATTAACAGGGATTCGGAAGTATAAACAAATAGGCGAAAAATCAGAAACAGAGTATCTCCTTGTTGTATCATATGTGCGGAGATAAGACACATGGGTAAGGTGCCAGTTGTTTTTCCACCCAGCTACCTAACCTCCAACGACACACCCCGCTAACTCTACTATGTAGTATTTACAGGCCTTGTATAGCCTCTGGTACTAGGAGACTGGCGTAAGAGGCTCTGCTAACTCGTTCCTCGTTGTTGAGGCCTGAGGCTCTTATAGTAAGAATGTTTTTCGATAGACGTGCTAATAATTCAATTCCGGTTGGATTTTCACCCTACAAGGTTAAACCTACTCGTACCTGGTCAAGAAAGGTATGTTCTAGAATGCCCCCCTTCAGAGTACCGACCCATTCCAGGTCACAAATCCCAGTTGCGAATCCCCCATTGTGGACCAGGGATACTGACTAGCAGGGTACAGCAGAGCCATGCCGTTGGGTCAGACCCAGAAAACATGCTCAAATGCTCTCTCCACTTCACTTCTTGGCGTTGACCGCAACTTCACAACGTTCGCATCTCCAATTCACCGCGAATTGAGGAATACTATCAGATATTGTATGTCGTTGTAGCCGGTAGCTGCATAGCGATTTTGAAGTGGGGGGAGCTTTGGTGACTCGTTAGTTCATGCGCTAAATAGGCTCATCATGATGCTGTATCGATTATAAGCCATCAACGCATGGGATTTCGACATATGGATACAGAGCAATAACCGCTGACGAACCTTCACCATTAAGGTAGATGAGATCCTCCCGATTTCCCGCGCATAATGGTGGTGGTGGCTGGGGAACAAAGAAAGATACTCGGTATGTTTTTTGGCCACAATAGAACCTCTACTCGGACCATGAAACAAGAGCCAACTTGCTCAAGAGCCTGAAAAAAACATCACGAGTATGTTTCGAGAGGAAAGGAGCAAGTTGAAGATGTCATCTCAATTATTACGAGGTGAGGACTTATACCAGTATACTGTAGGGAGTTGAGACCATCGACGTCTCACTCTTATTATGAGTATTCTTCTCATAATCTGCTCCTATAATCAATCTACTCCCTTTTAAGCTTTCTCCTGTCATTTAGTCCGAAGTGTCTTTCAATAGGTACGTCAGCCCTAGATTTACTGTGTGATTGGTCCAAGTTCTGTGGTCCGATGCCCTGTCATACATGGGATTAACGAATTGTAATCCGAAGTGTGAGCACATTAAGCGGAAGCGAGGGCTCTAGCTCCAAGGATACTTGCTGAAATGGAAAGGCCGAAGATGGTCTACTTATGCAATATCCTGTGATCCGAATGTTAGCTTCAACAAGGTTTTGTACAGTACCTGGCATACAGCCTATAATCCTGGCTGCGGCGATTCATTAGCAGATCTGTAGAGTTATCAAAAAGAGGCATTTCCCTCTTTTGGATATTTGATCTTTCAAATGGAAAGTTGTTCACCATGACGCCATAGCTCCTTCTCAAAGCATTGTAATTACCACCAGAAGCTTCCTTCTCTTAAACCTTCTCGGGTCAGGTTGCTCATTATTCGTTCATAAGCTTCCACTAGCGGGAAGTTCCTTCCTTCTCAACGATACTTTCTCCACGTCATCTGGTATTTTTAAACCATCATACCGGTACAATAAGGGACCTGCAGCACACGTCAAAAAAAAGTCACCTCACTTTCTCCAAAATGAAGTACTCCATCACAGCTCTAGTTGCGCTCGCATCAGCTGCTACAGCACATTTCACCCTCAGCTATCCAGCTGTTCGTGGGTTCGATGAAGACAAACTTGATCAATTTCCATGTGGATCAATTGATACAGTCTCCGCAACCCGAACACCATGGCCATTGACGGGAGGTTCGATTGCGCTTGAAATGGGGTATGTCTCTAGTCCAACTGCAAAAGAAGAGAAATCCAATATCTAACAAATCCTCTAGTCACTCCAGTTCCACAATCCAAGTAACCATCGCCTTTGGCAACGACCCGGGCTCCTCCTTCAACACCATCATTCAACGACCAATCTCCCAAACCGGCCTTGGATCCTTCTGCTTGACCGGAATTACTCTCCCTTCAGGTGTCAATGTTACAAGCGGTACCAATGCTACAATCCAGGTCATCACGAATGGAGATCCAAGTGGTGGTTTGTACAACTGTGCCGACATCACATTCTCGTCTACTGCTACAGGTCCAAGCAGTGATGTATGCAAGAACAATACCGGTGCGACTGCTACGTTAGCTGCGAGTCAAAGACAACCCAATGAGACAACCAGTGGATCGACTACTGGTGGTGCTACTCCAAGTCCTACTGCTAGGAGTGATGCTGTGAATGTGCATATGGGCGTTAGTGGTTTGGTTCTTGCTGGACTTGCAGGTGTGTTTGTCGCGGTCTTGTAAGAGAGCATAAATGTACGGAGATAGGCGTTCATGCGTGGGCAATGAGGTTCATGAATCCTTGTAGCATTTGCCATAATGACCTTTTCGTCAACATTTCTTTCAGTGTCAGGCGAGGCTTCTCAACTAATTCTAGTTATCCATTTACCTTTAGTTCCAAAATCCACACGAAGTTCTACGTCACTACTAAGTAAGCGACTGTTTCCTTTGACTAAGCCTCAGTACACGTACCAGGACTCGTGGCCATGTTTCAAGAGCTCAAAACTATCTTCCTTTCCCCGAGGATAACTTGGATGACTCGCAGGTCAAGCAATTCCAGAATCAGGGACCAGTCTTTTGAGATATAAGGTTGTTTGATATTAATCATTTCCACTTGTATCATTACTCTTACCACAAGCCCTCAGCCCACCAAATTCGGTCATGGTTGCTCAAATCTCCTCGTCATACCTTGACAGTTACCAACTAAGCTTTCCCACACATTCGGGTCATCTTCGTACCTCTTCTGACTCTTCCAAGCAAAGTCTGTAACTGTAAAGGGCTTGCAACTCTCAAACATAAACACAGTAGTCCTGGGTCGATGTGGTCTACCGATATTGAACTCACGTTTACCAATTTCGTTAGGTCGTATCTGTATGGGACCTAACATTATAATTAGAGTGGTAAAGCCGTTAAGTTATGAGACGAAGGATGCGGAGTTTCCTTGCCATACAACGAAATTAAATGATGAGTGTCCTTGTTTGCTTTTAAAGTACCGTATTAACTGGTACATTAGTTATCATTCGTATAAGATAAATCGAGATGAGAGAGAAGGTTTTAGTTCCAAGACCACGAATCTTATCTCATAAGTTTAACCAATAGATTCGCACCAAATTGCCCCTTATAATAGCCTTCGTTTAAGTATAAAGTCAGTTAAGTATAAAATCGATTAAGTATAAAATTAATTAAAATAAATAAAGATTAATTAAGACTTTACCTAAATACTATTATTTTTTATAAGCTAGTATAAACTCGTCCTGATTATTATAATTTAGTATACCTTTAATATTTCTACTTACTTCTATAAAAACACCCTTAATCTTTTAGTAGATAAAAGGGGTAAGTAATAGGCGAGGGTAGTATATAAAAGTAGAAATAGTTATAGAATTATAAATATTATAACTTTAAAGAGCGAGATAATAAAGTACTTAAAAGATCGAATTACTTCTACGCTAATTAACAGTTTAGGCTTTAACGAGGTAAAAGATATCTTATAAACCTTATACTAATTAATACGGTATTTTTTAATTAGAGAGTTTATAAACGATCTCATTACAGGCTATTATAAAGACCACTGGTATCATCGAGTAGATAAGGCAATTGAAAGATGCTAGAGAAGTACAGGACCTAGGACGATTGTGATTTCTGAGAGATTCTAGTTGATTTTGCTTTTTTTCGAAGCTGGGAGGTTGGTTTATCTGTTCTGATGTATCTACCATTATATTTATTGACTAATAATATCGACTTATTAACCAATTCGGCGCTAATATTCGGCGTTTACAAGCTAGCTGTCTTATTCGCCAACGATTTTTTGAAGCTATCGCTAATAATTGACGTACCTAATTAGCCTAATATCCTCACCGTATATATATAAGCGGAAGTTAGTATACGATATTTAATTAATTACTAATTAATATATTCCTACTTTTTAGGGTCTTTTGTATTCCCTCCTTAAAAATTAGACGATTTTAGTACTTTCTCGCTTACGTACTTAGATTTATATTTATCTATATATATATAACTATTTCCCTCCTTTTTTTTATTTAAATAACCAGCCTCGCTTCCCTCTCTTTTACTATATATTATAACTAATTAAGATGATCCCCTAGCTATACTAGCCTTATAAGCTATACCTATACCCCTAGTACCCCTACCCGCTATACCTATAGTACCTATAGTTATACTAGTTCTAGTAGTTTTTACTCCTTCAGGTACTCGGTTCCTACTATTACCCCTACTACCCGAGGCTCTTAGAAAGAAATCCTAGCTAGCGAATACTTATAAAGAGTATAAATATTATCTTAAAAGATTAGGTAATAGGTCTATATTATACGGTTAAAAACGTAATAATTATTATTACTAGCTAAGTAATAGGACTATAAAGGCTTAAGGAGATAATACTGCTAAACTAGTAGTAGATTATAATACTTATACTTAAGCCTTAAAGTACTTTAAGATATAGGATAACTAGGTTTATCGAAAGGCTAAAAAAGTTAGTAAACACTTGTTCCCTACTAGGTACGTAGTATATATATAGGACTCCTTTAATCTTATCTATATTACGTATAGGAAACTCGGGCATTTTAGTATATTATCCTATAGATTTTAGTATTATTATTTACTAACTTATCTACTAGGAGTTAATAAAATATATAAGAAAGTATACGAATTATACTATAGAATTACGTTTAAAGATATATCTTTTATACTTAGTAGATATATAATTTGTAATCTCTTGGTAAAGGTTATAATAAAGCTACCTATTACGCCTATTATTTCTAAGGTAGTTAGTTACTACTTATATATTAACCTTATAGACTTTCGGTCTAATATAGATAGAGGGTATTATTAGATTTATTAGCTTAAGGATTACTTTTCTTATATAATATAGTTAGAACTAATAGAGAATAAGAAGAGTATAACTATTATACGTATTCTAGAGAAGTAGATAGGTATAAATAGACTACCGATTCGGCTATAAGTATAGTATAACTACGTACCCTACTATACTACCCTGTACCTTACTTACTACTTTTATATAGATATTATAATAATAGTACCGAATTTAAGGGAGAGGTTTAAGCTCTTATAGATAGATAGTATATACCTATTATACGAGGACGTTCCTACTACCCTTAGACTTAAGGATCTATAGAAGCTATAAACCGGATATTTAAAAATCGACTTACTATAATTACTAGCGAAACTAGGTATAAGGAATAGGTTAAGTATTTACTATAAATCGCCGAGATTATTAATACGACTAGGCCGGCTATACTCCTAGTATATATTACCCCCTTTAAGGTATAGTTCGGACAAAAGCCTAATAATATAACTAGTCTATAAGATAAGAACACCCCTAATTATAACTAGGTAATTAATACCCCTATTTAAG
>LT855423.1:1209607-1275185 GCA_900184765.1 Hymenoscyphus fraxineus | reverse complement strand
ATATCAGCAAAACTAAAACACTACCACAAAACCCTTCACACACACCTAACCCTCCGTCCCCCCAAAACCAAAACACCCAAGCACCTCATCCAAAAAACCAAAACAGACTGGCAAATCTTCCAAGATCTCGAGCAAAAATACCGGGACATCTACGGGGAAGCGCCCCGACTACAGAACGGGGATTACTTCGCCGAGAAGGGAGAGCAGAGGAGGCAGTTGCGGGCGTTTGAGTGGGTGACCAAGATGACGGTGGCGCCGAGTCGGTGTGGGAAGATGCTGGCGATTTATAGGATGCAGGGACATCCGCTGATTCCTGATTTGCGGGGTGGGGAGGAGGTGAGGAGGGAGTATGAGGCGCTGGAGGGGGATGTTAAGAGGGATGTTACGGCGTTGGTGTTCCAGCTCAAGGGGATGTTGGTGAGGGCGTGAGAGGATGGGGGAGTTGGATTGGGTTTTGGAGGGAGAGTTCTGGAGTGGATAGCGAAGCTTAGCCATTATAGCGTTTGGTACGGATGTGCTTATACACTTTTTATTTCGTGATACCTTTATACATAATTCGTAAGTCTTAAAATTGGCCCTCGGTATTTCCCTCCCCCATACTCTTACTGCTGCTACTTCCACTTTGGATCGCTCCCAGGATACCATCAATATAACTCGCACCACTCCATTTCTGATGCGTCAAAACATCAACACCCAATTCCTTTTCCCTCTTCTGAACCAAATTAACATAAGCCAACATACCATCATCCTTAAACGCCTTGCTCAACTCATTCGATATCGTCGCCGTACTATGCAAACCCGCCAGCGAAATAAGTTGCAAGACAAATCCATGCTTAGCGATATCCCAGATGAAGGATTTCAAAGTTTCCGGGGTAAAGCCGTGGCTCATCCAATTGAAAGATGGTGAGAGATTATAGACGAGCCCTTTGTGAGGATGCACCGCTCTGATTTCTCCTGAAAAGGTGGCAGCGTTTGAGACTGATGGATCACCAGTTTCTACCCACAGGAGATCGGCATATGGTGCGTATTCAATTGCTCGTTTGGTGGCGGCCTTCATACCCGCTCGGTAATGATAGAATCCTTCTCGAGTTCTTGGGATGTCGATATCGAAGATGATGGGTTTGGAAATGAATTGTGATGCCAATTGCTTTCGCTTGAGTATTGACATGTCTCGGTTTTCGGTAGTCGCTTGCACGTATTTCTCAATGTCCGACTTGGAGGCACCATTGGCTTCTAATTGACTGATGACCGCTTCATCGCAAGACACAAGTTTGGTCTTTTTAACCCATGCAGCTTCAAATGCGTCGATTTCTGCACCGGGTGCTCCTGATTGTTCCATTTCTTGGAGAGTTTCGGCTAGAGGTGCAATACCCTCTTCTGCTACCCCCAGAATGAATTCGTGATCGCGAACATCAATGGCACTACTAAGTAGTTTTCCGCTTTCAGAGTCGGTTCTTGCAATTACCAGATTCTCAGAACCCATAACATCCCATTGGAATCTCGCAGCAACGAGACGATTGATGTGTTCCCCTACTGGCACTAGAACCTTACCAGCAAGGTGACCGCATTTCTTCCCTCCATGCATTTGATCTTCGAAATGTACAGCAGCGGCCCCGTTTTCAGCGAACAACTTAGCAAGCTTCAACACTGCTGATAGTCCACCATGCCCGGTATCACCATCTGCAATAATTGGGCGCAAATAATCTGTATATGGTTCTTTTTTCCTCTGCTCTGGACTCAGTTTCCTCCGCGCGTCCCATTGTTTTCTATCGTGCATAGATTGTGCTTTAGAAAGTCTCTGGACTTGATTGGGGACGGTATTGTATGGGTAATCGCCAAAATCAGGGGAGACTTCGTTTGTGGTTGTAAGAACTGAGGAACATGCCCAGCCGGAAATGTATAAGACTTCTTGATTTGGTGCTTGCTGTGTCATTTGTACTGGGTCAATTGCACCCACTGTTCGTTGGTTAGTCATGCTATAGGGAGTAAGAATCACGCAGCGTACTCGTGTGAATTGGCTCTCCCTTTGCTTCCCTCTCCTTGATCAAATTGAACAATTTCCTCGCCATTACAGAGCTTGGATATGTTTGCATTTGACTCCCCCTCTTCGACACAACATCAGCGGCGGAATATGGCCTCTTGATCCCCTCATATCTCGGACTTGCCCACCATGCTTCCACATCCTTCAATTGTTGTTCATAAAGTGCATCCTCTGCCTCGCCGGCTTTTTGTGATTCGGGGAGTAGCTGGAAGGAGTCTGAAGGTAGGGCGGCAGATACTGGATGTTGAAGAGGTTTTAGAAGACTCGCTTGAGGAGCAGATATGGAGAGGCAGCGGTTCTGGGACATGGTTTGTGAGGTTCTGGCTGTGGCTGAGGCTAATCGCCTAGGGGCCGTTGCAACAATTCTGCGAAGCATCGTGAGATTCAACCACCGAGTCAATGCGTCAAAGCAACCAGAAAATACTGAACAAAGCTGGAGGCCATTTACCAAATATCTCAACTTTCGTGCTCGGTCATCGAGATCCGTTATCGGCAACTGGCAATGGTGGTAAAGACATTCTGCGCCTACGGCTGCGCTTAAACCAGCCTAAACCGAGCCTCTCGGCATAAAAGGTGGCAGGGGTGACATTGTTATCCTCGGTTCAGCATCGTGAATCAGTGCATCAGTGCCCAGGTTGTAGGTGAATGGCCAACAGCCCAGTTTCTTACGAATTCCCACCGCTCCTTTTCTGATATTTATTTCTTCAATTCCTCTGCCTCTTCCCGTCTGTATTGAGATCCAGATCCAGTTACGACCACCTCTTCAAAATTGAAATCCCAATTTCACGACTTGGATTTCGAGTCCCAAGTCAACCCCAGCTTTACCCCACAATACCCCGCGCCAATCACAATGGCGATAATGGTCAGATCTGCCTCCAAGGCAATTCGAACGCTGCGAGTAAGCAAAGTCTTGGTTTAGAGGTCATCGCAGTAATCGTAGCTAATTGATTGAAAGCCCATCAACGTTCGACCTACAATCCTCCCTACCTATCGAAACTATGCCACCTCCTCCGAACCAGATCTCAAGACGACATTCAAGGAAGCGATCCCTGCAAAAAGGGAATTATTGAAGAAAGTCAAGTCATTGAGTGATAAGGTTATTGGCGAAGTCAAGGTTGAGAACACAATTGGTGGAATGAGGTATGAATGGATAATCACAACATCTCCTAAAGCAAGGGCTTACAAAATACAGAGGATTAAAGGCCATGGTATGGGAAGGTTCAGTTCTTGATGCCAACGAAGGAATCAGATTTCATGGCCGTACCATCAAGGACTGTCAAAAAGAGCTGCCAAAGGGTACTTCAGGAACAGAAATGCTTCCTGAGGCCATGTTCTGGCTTCTGTTGACAGGACAAGTCCCATCTACGAATCAAGTTAGAAAGTTCTCTCGTGAACTGGCGGAACAATCAGAACTTCCTCAATTCGTCAACAAGATGCTGGATGCATTCCCAAAAGACCTTCATCCAATGACACAATTCGCAATTGCTGTATCCGCTCTCTCACATACCTCCAAATTCGCCGAAGCATACGCAAAGGGTGTTAATAAGGCCGATTACTGGGAACCAACTTTTGACGACAGCATCTCGCTTCTTGCCAAACTTCCAACTATCGCTGCCAAGATTTACCAAAACTCATATCGAGGTGGTGGAGCTCTACCCGCAAAGGTTGATTTGAACCAAGATTGGTCGTACAACTTCGCAGCCATGCTCGGAAAAGGTGGCAAAGAAAATGAAAACTTCCAAGATCTATTAAGATTGTACCTCGCTCTCCATGGAGATCATGAGGGTGGTAATGTCTCAGCTCACGCAACACATTTGGTAGGCAGTGCACTCAGTGACCCGTTCCTGAGTTACAGCGCCGGTCTGCAAGGTCTCGCAGGTCCACTTCACGGGTAGGTACATCCGTTTCCGTACCACCTCCTCAACTAACCGAAACACCCCAGTCTCGCAGCTCAAGAAGTCCTACGATGGATTCTCCAAATGCAAGAACATGTAGGAACCACCTTCACCGACAAAGACGTCTCCGACTACCTCTGGAGCACCCTCAAATCCGGCCGCGTCGTCCCAGGCTATGGCCACGCCGTACTTCGTAAACCTGATCCCCGCTTCGAAGCCCTAATGGACTACGCATCCTCACGTCCCGAGATCGCAAAAGACCCCGTCTTCCAACTCGTCAAGAAGAACTCCGAGATCGCCCCCGAAGTCCTCAAGGAACACGGCAAGACCAAGAATCCTTACCCAAACGTCGATTCAAGTTCCGGTGTTCTCTTCCACCATTACGGATTCCATGAAACGCTTTACTATACCGCTACTTTCGGTGTGAGTCGAGGTTTAGGACCCCTGGCTCAATTAATCTGGGATCGTGCGCTGGGATTGCCAATTGAGAGACCGAAGAGTATTAACCTCGAGGGATTGGTGAAGCTTGCTGAGAGCGCCTAGATGATTATGATGTATAAATGATGTCATGAGGGTATGAGGAGTTTTTCCGTTTGCTGGAGTTAGTCCCCTTTTCTGATACTCCTAGATCTTTTGAGTCATTCATAAAGCCTTTTTTAGAAAGTCTGTGCGTCTCTTGATTCAAGCCTTTTTTGTGAATATATATACTTACAGTGAATGAGAAATCGAAAGTGAATCGTGCTTCTTCTAGATACGTGTAGATGAACCCACGGGAACCCCACGTGGTGAAAATCGCTTATGGATCCGGAAATAGGTAAACACATGGGTGAAGATCCGTTAGGGGTTGATTCACCTTAACTTGCAATTGGCTCACTTGGGTAGGGCAGGTAGGGTGTCCTTGAGCTTGAATTACAGTCGGTCCATAGGGCTAACACATCTTGCAATAGAAATATTAATAAGCAGTTGAACCAGCTCCTATGATGTCAAGGATATACGCCCTCATGTATGTGAGATCTAACTCCTGAGCCCTGAATCCCCTCTGTTCACATCACACCAGTACGTAAATCTCCAGCACACAATCATAACATTCATGCAAACAAGAGCCTTCAATATCTACCTATGTATACTTCTCAACCATAAAATACCCCCCCAAAATCCGTCTTTCTTTTGCAACGTCATCCCATCCTCCTACGATAGCTAACCATTTCCTCACTTGCAAACAACACCCATCCCAAGATCTACGCACTAAATCCCATATTCCCCCCAAATCTTCCAAAATCAAAATCAACACATCCCCTCAAATCTCAAATACCCGTACTCGTACCCGTCGTACTCACACCCCCCGTCTTCGTCCACGCCACCTCCCCAACACTAGTAGCCACCCACAAATTATACATATTCCCCGCTCCACACTTCTCCTTCTCCCCATCTAAATTTCCCTTGCAAGGAAAGGTGCAAGCCTTGCTGCCCATTAAATTTGTAGGCTGTGGTGAGGGAGCCGCGGTATGCGCATAGCATTCTCGTCCGTATTCCAGTGCGACGTAGGCGTATGTAGTGGCTGGTGTAGCAGAGAGACGTGCGAGAGCGGAGGAGATGCAGAGGGAGGGTGTCATGCTGTCGTTGCTGAAGAGTTTGGGCATGTTGTGACCTGTGAAGGGTCCACCGGCTGGGTCGGAGAAGCAGCCTAGGGGAGTGAAGCCTTGGGTGAGGGGGGTTGTTGTTGGTTTGCTGTGGGAGGTCGTAGATGTTGAGAGGGTGTTTAATGTAGTAAGTGAGTTAAAGGTGGTTGTTGATGTGGGACGAAGTATTACTGGGATGGTAGTCGTCGAGGTTCTGATTTGACCTATCGTTGAAGAGATTGCATTTGATGAACTGAGTTCAGGTCCTCCATTGACATTGCTATATAAAGACAGTCTCGAAAATCCCCCACACTGTAATCGAATTAGCATAAGAAGAAATATCATGGGTGACACTTACGTATTGAAGGGTATTTGCTTTACATGCCAAAGAGCAACTACTCTCAGGAGCGGAGATGCTACCAGCATTAAGTTTGTTCCCACAATAACCTATGGTTGTCAGTGATATGTTTTTACCAGTCCCGAAAGACTTACACTCTTTGCCATATTCCAACCCAAACATGGCGTATCCTTGACAGAAACTAGCGCAAATTTCAATAGTCATGTGCTCATTGGATTGGCTTTTCTCGCTTAATGCTCGACCTTTGGTAGCTTCCGTGTAACAGCCAGCGAATTTGAAAGTCCCAATACTTGGTACACTCGACGGAGCCACTGTAACTGATGTAACACTAGAGGGTATGAGAGTCGAGGTGCCGGAAATTGAACTTAAAGTAGTCAGTTGCTGGCTATTAGATGTACTGCCGGACCCTGAGCTTGGCAAAGCAGTTGATATCGGACTTGACGACGCTACAGATGATTCGAATGTTGATGAGCTTTCAATCGTCTGTGGAACTGAGAAAAATGATGAAGACGCAGCTGTGATAGGATTGGATGCAGTTGATGTGCTTCCAGCAGTTTCGGAAGCTGATACTGATATCGAAGAAAATGTGACTGGCTCAGAAATTGACGTAGCTTCAATTTGTGAGATTGATACAGATATCGAAGTAGTCGTAGCAGACTCAGGTGAGGTCAACGTGCTGTCAACAGTCTGTGAAGCGGGCGCTGATATCAAAGAAGTCGTATCAGAATTAGATGATGAAGTTGACATTTCTCCTGGTTGTGAAACTACCAGCGAGCTTGCAGGGAGTTGAGGTCCTGTGGGAATAGAATCCGGGCCTGGTGTATACTTCGTTCGATCATAATAAATGGATGCAAAAGAGCCAGAACCACCACAAGCCTGTGCTGTATTTCCAGGACAACTGAAAGAACATTCTTTTGCAGATTCGGGGGTACTTTCTCAATCAGTACTGTTTTATGAATGATAAAGGGAATACATACTATCTGAGAGCTATTGGAGCTTTATTTCCACACTACCTTTTTGTCAGACAATGATTTCAACAGCGGGGAATCAACAAACCCAGCACTCGGTATCTACCATCATCAGCAAGGTCGAGTTTCTCTGTGTAGGCGGTTCAACTTACGATATTCAGTACCAGCAAATATATAACCAGCTTTGAAGCATGTAATCTGGCATTGTCCGTTTTCATTGTCGGGAGAACTGAATTGCTTCTGTAATTGCCTTCCATTCCCATCGTTATAACATCCTAGATATAAGTATTGAGCAGATCCATTTTGTAATAGGGGTCCCGTCTGATTTGTCACAATATTTGCTGATATTTGGACATCGTGAACGCCAAAATTTAAATCACTGCCATTTTTAGTCGAGCCTCTTTTCTAGGTGCAAGAGTACCTACTCAGTGTTCAAAATCCACACATCTGAGACTTTATGATCAAGTCGGTTAACTCCAAGAGGAGCAGCTGAAATGGAAACCTGACCCAAAGCGCATGAATTGACATCAATAGATTGAGCTTCATGCAAGTCAACAGCGGAATTGGGTGCGAAAAGTTCAGTATCGATCGGTGGTTTGCTTTTGGTAATGTGCAATGCGGTTCCTCCAGAGTTACAGATTCGGATGGACCTAGATTGAGTAGAACCAGCGCGAACATTTCCAAAGTTCATCACGACAGGGTTCGAATAATCCCATCCACCTTCGACGGTCGAAACAGATATGTTAGCAATAGCTGCTGTCGAAGCAGAACCAGTGAGAAGGATATATTCGGTTCCACCTGTACTCCAGATTTGTAAGAATGTACTATAGGCGCCTGTCACGGTAGCCAGAAACTTGAGAGGAATTGTTAGTGATTGACCAGTGGTAAGCGTTTGGCCGACTATTGGGAGACTCGTAGAGCTAAAACCGCTTCCAAGATTCCCATTTGTGATGTTTGTATATTTTACGGGTCCATCTTCAGAGTCAACGCTCTTTGTCCATGCGAGTCCCAAGAATGTCAAAGTTTCTGTGCCAACATTGGAAACAATAACAGCTGCAGATGACCCAGTCTTTGCACCATCAGACCCTATGACAATACCTCCAAAGTCTACCTCAGGAGGTGCGACTGTGAGAAACGCAGATTTCGATACAGTCGTACCACTTAGTGAGATCGGAAGTATCTCGCTATATTTTGGCACAGCATTTGAAGTATAAATGTTAAGACTTGTACTGAAAACTCCTGGAAGAATTTTACCGAAAGATGCATTTTGAGCATCGTTTATCGAAGCTTGCGTGAGATTCCACGTTACCGGGAAAGAAAACTGTGCTCCTTGGGCTAGGGGACCTTTGGGAAGAGTGCTGTTCGAACATTGCCAGGTTTTATCTCCTGTCACGCAGCCATTGATTGAATTGATTCCGATCAGGGCTGTGCAGTTGATGGTCTTCGTGTTTGTACTTCCGATTGGAGTATTGCCAAAGTCAATAGGTGAAGAACATTTAAGTGGAAGCGCTACAGGTGATCCGAGGCAAATAACATTACCATTGCTATCGGAAACATACAGTCTCCCGTCTCCAAATGCTGGTCGTAGGAATTTGTTCAGACCTCCAGTGGGTGTAATCGGAATTTGAGTGAGCACTCCATTGACTGAATTCTGTTAGTAAAGGGGATCCATTCTATTCTAATACGTTGATCCATACCAGGGACTGCATGAAAAGCTCGAACACCGGCATTTGGATCTGTAATCCACAATATTCCAGTCCCTGGCTTGTTATTGTTTGTAGTGATTGTTGGAGTACCTTGAATCATCAGCCTTCTGTTCACAACCAATCAGAAGGGAAATTACCGATTCCGACACGCCCTGCACCGGCTACTGCCGTCTGACCTACAAGAGTGAAGAGAGGTGCACCTTGGGAATCGTGGCCAATTTTGTAGCACACGGTCGGATAACCTAGCAAATCAGCAATTCAACTACATACTTCGTAGGAGTTTTAGCACACCAACTGGAGTAAAGCTGCTTAAGTTAGTCCAGACTCAAAACTCAAAGGAACTCTCGCTTACTAAATGTAACCGCCCTCAAGTGGATATGATCCAGCACCTGCGAAGATGCTTCCTTGTGTAATGATTGTTTGGATGATATTGTCAGTGCCTAGTTCATCTTAGCAAACTTCTGGCGGGTAAGTGAAAAACTTGCCTCCAGGTCCTTGTTTAAAGCCTCCGAGGTTGTTCGCATTCATGATGCTTCAAAGGTTAGCTAGAATATGCTTTGAGTCCAAATAAACTCACTAAGCTTTGCCATTCTTTCCCAAAGCTATACCAATTCTGGAGACTCCAGCACCTTTGAAAACATCCGGATCTAGTAATGTGACCCCACCAGATCCAAGATCTCGATCACCAGCGTCCATGGAAAGATATTCATATGGTTCAAAATAGTCCGAAAGAGATAACTTTCCAGCATCAGATACAGTAAAGCTGGCAACAACCTCATCCAAGGTCGATAATGGTGTTCGTCCCGATGCTGGTACATCTCCATTGTTGTGTCCTTCACCATTCCTATTTTATATCAGCACAATTCAAAATACTGGGCATATTATGAAGTACCCAGTAACGAGAAAGAGCCTATTCCCGTCCGTAGCGAATCCTTGGCCGGCTTGCCATATACCTGCTTTACCACCTTGCTGTACAGTAATATCTGAAACTACTGGTGGCGCACCAGGACTTGATTCCATGGCATAAAGAGAAGTGACTCCTGGACTTGCGTTAAAGGAGAAGCGATAAAGTTCTTCAGATAAACAAACCAACTCCCGGTGATTTACTGACGGCTACCAGCATTCCTGTGTAGTTGAACAGATCGCAGTGACCGCCAAAACCACCGATTACAACATTTCCAATCATAGTTACTGATGTACGTTGCAATACGGTACCGCCAATGAAATATCTACAAGAATTAGCTATAGGTTCGATTCAAGATTTTCTCAAAAAACTCACCTTGCGTGATCGTTGTCCGCAAAATTCCCATCGATGAGTATGGGGAATCCAGGCCGGTCTTTCAGAGTTTGCACATCTACAGCATAGAATTTGTAGATACCTATCCGACGATCAGCAACTAGGTCTCGGCATGATATGCTTGAGCTAACCATTTGCAGGACCACCATTTGACGCTCCATTCTTGTAACCTTTGGAAAAGAAGTATGCCGTACTAGTGCTGGGATCAATGATTGGGGTGCCCTGTCAAATCAAGTCAGAAATATCAGATATAAAAGGAGCTGATTCGACATACAATGACACCAATATAATCCGGAATGTCTGTACAGCCAATATCACTTTGAAGAAAAGGTGGTTGAAGCGTCCGACTATTGAGTAGAGTGCCATTTACCGCATCGACAGTTCGAATAACGTTCATCGCAGATGCAAGAAATACCAACTGCGAAGCTCCAGGAGGAGTGTAAACTAATGGCTTCGCATACCATCTCTCTTTAGGCCCATACTGGTTCTTCCAAAGAATCCCAAAACTCGAGGACCCGACAATGGATGGATCCATATTGTGATTACTAAGGTAAGAAGACTGTGCTGGGTCGGCATCTTGAATCTCGTCTGTGGGTGCGAGAGAATGAACGGCGGTTGCGAGAACCGCCAGAAGAATGAGGATTGATCGCATACTGAAGTTCGATGTGCAATATGGCTACTCTCGGTTTCTCCACGAAGCATCTGAAATAAAAAAGGAGAGACTCGGTTTGAGGCAACTCGCAACGAAAGGAAAAGTTTCAAGTTTTGTGGATTGAGGAGGAAGGCACGGTAGGTATTGCAAACGGGAAAGCGTGTTCAACCACCATGCATTGGGCCGTTTAGCCACGCGTGGCTACCCATTTTCCTAGATAAACAGATCCATTTTGCATCTCTCACAGGGAGGTACAAACGAAGTCGAGAACGTCTGTCATCGTAAGTCAAGACATTGCACCGAACCTTCAAATATCAGCTGACCTTGCCACAGACTCAAGGACACCAACATTCTTGATTCGTTGCTGTCAGTCTCACGACATTGCTGAATCAATCTAGGACTTTTACTATAATTCCCGTAAATATGTAGTGACGGTTCCAACGCATCTTTCCGGTCGCGGAGGAAAATAATGCAGGGATTTGAAATGACAAGGAAACACGAACCTCGAAGGTTTCCAAGGCTGTGTTACAATTCGTAGATATAACAAAGTACGTCATCTAGAATTGGTGTACTAGGTGAGTTGTCAATCATGTACCTGTACCTGAATTTACTGATGAGAGTTCAGTGATTGATAACGGACAGAAGCAAATCGATCACCCAATATGATCTAAGATCATGGGTCTGTGCAGGTGGAACCGAAATTAGTAGCAAAGGAAAGATCCACTGAAAGTCGGTCCATGCTCCTCCTACCTTGTAATCCAACGCCTCGAAGGCGAGCCACTCGAAGCCTTTTGAATGGCATTCGAGGCCCAGATTTCTGTCAAACGAATATCGGCAGCAACTCTAGCCTCATGCTGCGTTCGCATGCTTCCTTCGAAAATGGGGAAAGCGTCGTGTCAGAATATCAAAGGTACCTCGATGAAGTGTCACGACCAACAAATACACTGGTACAAGTATACGGACTGCAACGATAGATTTGAAGTATGGAATCCCACTCAGTAGCTCAACTGCCTATGTCGTTTAGCAGCCTGCCAGGCATGATATCTGTTGGAGTGCAATGAATTGCAATAGGGGTGAAAGGAGGGAGGTTGGGCATATCTTTTGGGACTAGCTTGTGTTGCAATTTCTAAGCAGGCATCATCACGTGACGTTCTTCATTGATTACTCCAGGTCCCATTCCGTACGCTTACATTTTAAAAGGTGAGATGGAAGTTCCTCCTTTTTCACATCTTCTGTTCTTCAATAATGGACAGAAATCAAGCATCTTCAGGCTCAAAGCTAGTCGGCGTTAATAAGGACGATTGGCACAACGTCTCCGATGCCAAAAAAAGAAAACAGATACAAGATCGCCTCGCCCAACGTTCAAGACGTGAGTAATTTGCTGTAATGTTTCTAAAAGCCTCGGACGAAAGAGACCGCTCTCGAAGTCCGATACATGATGCTTCGAAAGCCGGATATTCTCGAAGAGATTGTGCTAATTGGCTATAATATAGGAAAACGCTTACGAGATGAAAAAAGTCGTTCATCTGAGACTTCGCAGCAATCGGCTACACCTGCAGACCCCACCTTATCAAAGTCATACGCGGCTTCCAATTCAAACACCACGGGCGTTGACATAGAAGAAGATACTTCATTCGATCCTGTAGCTTGTCTCGACACCTTTTGTACAACCATGGTCCTTGATAATTCCAATTCCACCAATTCAACCGGGACTTTAGACATTACCATGAACTCATCCACTTGTTTCGGAGACATGATGCCTCTATTTCCTCTGGAAACTCCAACAACTTCCGACCATTCGTCATGTGTCTGCTGTTCGTTCAGAATTCTACCTAACCTAAACCACGAGCTTCCTTACAAACTCACCCCAATTACTGCTTTATATATCAACGGCGAAGTCCTGGGTTTGTCATGCTGTACATCAATTCCAGCAAAATCTAAGCCTGCAGCACCCCATGTTCCTCTGTCATTACGCCCTACACCAGCTCAACTTTTCACCTTCCATTTGAGCGGAGTCGATCGATTTCCATTTCCTAAAATGCGAGATAACATAATCAGTCTAAGCGGCTTCATTGATGATGAAGAATTATGCCGAGATATGATGCTCATGCCTACTTTCTCTTTCACTCCAGGTGCTCTACCATGGAATCCTAAAGCATGGAAGGTTGAAAAGCCCTTTGCAGACAAATGGGGATTCTTATTTCGCTGAAGCTTTCCGACCTCAAATGGAGCTCGAGACCTTCTGTGGATTAGAAAATAATCGTGCTGGGAATGGGGGTTTTTTGTTGACGGCATATCCATTTTGTCTAGCGAGAAGCAGTGTCTTTGTGATTGTTTGCCAAGGTGAAAATCATCCCTACATCAAACCAGTCCTGCTGTAATACGATTTTAAATATAAAACGGTATTCATATTTGTTTCTCTATGCTTTCTATATGAACTACATCACTTGCTACTCAAAAAAGCCCTTACGCCTTTTCAGCAACATCCACAATCCAATCGACCACCTCTGGTAGTGCATTGACATGTGGGATATGTCCCGCGTTGATGCTCGTAACAGCAACCTTCTTTCCACTCAACTTCTCAATGTTTTCAATCGCGCGCTTTTGAAACTCGACTGGAATGGTTGCATCAATTTCACAAAGTAGATAAGAAGTCGGAATATCCTTGTAACCAGCATATGTCAACTCATTACTGAAACTGACTGCAGAATGACAAGTGAACTTCGCGACGAGTTCTGTACCTAATTATCACATTATCATTAGTCGCTATTACCTCTTTGCAAAAGTGCTCCAATAACTTACCGACATCTGCTGGCAGGTCCGGAAGTATAAGTGCGGCGATAGCAGCCGGATCTTCCTGAATCATCCAGCCATTATCCTATCACAGGATTAGTAGAGTACATAACAAGGCAGTTCTTGGACCAGTGGACCACGTACCAGAACCTTGACAGGTATGTCCGACCTTGACTGCTGGGCAGTTGCCAAGGATTCTCCAATAGCTGGAACAACCGATGTCATATACGCGATATGAATAATCCCACCCTTCTTCCCTTGTTGCTCTCTCTCAATTTTACTCACACCCTTGGTGCACTCAGACACTGGAACTCCCCCGTAAGAATGGGATATGAGAATCACATCTTTTCCCTCATCTGCAAGCTTCTCGGCTACTGCATGAATCGCCGCGGCATCGTCGTACATGGTTGGTGGTTCCCCGGGTCTTCCTTCTCTTGCTCTGAGACCGGCTGTAAGGAGATGGAACCCTTGGATTTCATAACCTCTTGCTCGGACGGCTTCGAACATGGAGTCGTAGAGCGCGGGAACTGAAAATGAACCAGTAACAAAGATGATTGAAGGCTTAGACATCTTGAAAGCTGTGTGGGGTTTGAAATTTGAAAATGAGTTCAGATGGGTTAAAGGAAGAATGAATTGAGTGATGAATTGAGAATGAAATTTAATGGAAGTCTTTCATCATACTTATACAGCCGTTTCAACACTTTGCTTTCTAATTCTGATTTCGGGTTCTGATCTTCTGACTCCTTGTACTTTGTGCTTACCTTGGTATCACCATCCACTTCTGTCAGAAAGGAGCGGGCCCGGTCAGAAAAGCGGGCCTGTTGTGCCCCAGTGCGGGGTCGTTTTCCTGATTCTCTATTGGGACGTTATGTCGAAGAAAGTCAATTCCTCATCTCTGTTTGGGACAGCCGGGGCTGATAAGCTTCGTAATCAAGGAATGCCAAGGGTGTATGTGGGTGATGTTTTCCGAGAGGGATGAAATGGTTGCACAATCTCACGGTGGACAAAACGTATGGCAGAAAACCACTCTCTCGTTCGTGTTTATTTTGAAATAATACAATCAATGAGACATTTCTGTGTTTCCATTGGTTTCATTTGATTATGTGAAGCTAGTTTGGACATGCATAGGATATTAAGAAAGTTACAACGGTGAGAATGAAATTTACCGCCACTCGTAATTTTCGACAGGGAAAAACATCACAAAACCAAAAAGTCGACAAGATTCCGTGAAATGAAACTGAAGAGAATTACTTTGGCATCTAAGAACGCGACTTAAATCCTCGAAGTCACCTGACCAAGCATTCATCTTCACCTCACTATGTTTTCTACGAAGACTCCCCACCCTGCGAATATGCTCATCGACCATGACGAAAACTACCTTATGCCAAATGTGTTCTCCCTACCATTAGCATTCATCTCTATTGCAAGGACATGATTAACATAAAGCATCAGGTAAGCCAGCATTCAACCTATAAGCACCAAAAGAACATTCAAATTGAATTCCTTGTATGCAACTAACTAAGAATAAGCTAAGCGAATCCGGCTCAACACGATTAGAGCTAAGCGAAGTTAGCTGGAAGCGGTACCAGAGCTAAGCTTGACCCATAATCTCCAAAAAAAAAAATTTAAACCCGCAAATCCAAAGGGCCTGTCTACTCAAAGCAAATAAACGCAGGAAATTTATACACCATGCCTCCCTCCTCTTTCTTCGATCGCCTCGGTCGCGCCATCTCGGCAGGAATTCGGGAATTCCAGAATCAAAATACAGCGACCAAAGACGTTCCTCCCTCCAATGATATGAAGTCGTGGGATCGAGGCTCTCGAATACGCGCTCAAGAAGCAAGAGATAAAAAACATCCGATACCCCTGGAAGGCATCGAGGGACGTGATAAATGGCTGAGAGAGGTAGGTACCTACCCACTCTATCTTCAAAGAAAAAAAAGATTGCATCAATCCAAATCTCTAACATGTCTAGAATCTCCCTCGGGATGTAGCTGAGAGGGTCATCACGGTATTAGGTTCCAATCCCGAGGACGATTTCAATTCCATCGACGCACTCATGAGCATCAGTTCGCGGTTTGTCGGCGAGGAGCGTAAGTTTGATTACAAGCCAACCGAGGCCCAATACAAGGGTAATTACTTCACAAGATTGGAGGAAAAGTTTGTCATGAAGGTAGGAGTGGAAGATGGGTCGAAAATCACTGGGAAGATTAGGAAAGTGGCTGCTACTCAATCTCGTGATATCGTGGCGAGAGCGATGGGGTTTTGTTGTGATGTTAAATACTGCGAGTGGCGGTATTACAAGGTGCTTATACCAGACGAATGGCATTGCTGTAGGAAAGAAGCACCCACGGATTGGGAATTGACCTGGATTGAGGAACGTGCGGAGGAAGAACGCGCCTGGTTTCGAGAGTATGACGAAGAATAGTTGAATAGGATAAGGAAGGTTCAATAAAGGAATTTGTGGTTATCGTGTAAAAAACACGCTCTCTCTGTCTTGTTTTCTCCCACGTTTGGCGAACAAACAATCGCTTAAGTGAAATACACCATGGCCCAACCAAACCAGAGGCGTAAACCCCTTCAGATAAGGGACAATCGGGAATTGTGTAGGCGTGTGAGTTAGATATTCCAAGGGCCTAGCGCTCTAAACACTGACTATGACTCTATTTGCACAATGACAACCTCAAAAGTTGCAAGGAAAGTTCCTAGAAGTTCAAGGAATTTCGCTTCTTCCAATCTGCCTTTTTTATGCAGAATACTCACCATTACCCAAAATGACTCGATGAAAGAAGATCGAGGGTGTTGCTAACCTTATCATACGGTGCTAATACATTCTTAGTTGTTATTACAAGACTACGATTTTAAAGACATCCAAGGCTTTATCAACACTTTCGCTGCCAGAATGACACAATTGAGTTGTAATGTATCCTTATTGGAAATGACTAAGAAAGAGGTGGAGTTGTATGGAGGAGACAGCCTATATACATCGGCATTGATTGTAATGATACGAGTAGAGAAAGAGGTAAGTAAAGCAAAAATGAGAATTTTGTAATACCGTATGCAAACATGTTACTTACTCTGTAATAGCGTCGTCAAATCGCCACAAAAAACACAAGTCGTCTACATTATCTTGAAAAGGTTGAGGTCGAACGGGTCGAGGTGCTTCGTGCCAAGGTCAAAAGACCGTAAGTTACTTAAATAATTGAAATGCCCCACATGAAAATAATATTGATACTTCTATATAGGTACAATTGGTTTTCATGTGCCCTGATATTCTTTTCGAGTGAACTTGGTATCGCAACGATGGCGGCGGGTCTTGTAAGTCTTTCTAAATCGGCTGGCCTAAAGAACCAGTATAGTACTAATGGATACAGTATCCGTTGGATGAAACAAAACTGTGGTTTCTATGGCTTTTTATAGCCCCACTTTTCCTCTGCGCCATTCATTTTGGTGAATACTATTATTCGGATCGTTTTGAAATAATTGAGATACTGTCCGATTCATACGAGGTGGCGAAGTTCCGAGAGAAACAGAATCGTGTATGATGTTAAAAAAGATGGATATTAGGAAGAGCAAAGTAAGTTATACATTTTGATTCCAAACGAAGCCCCAGGGTATCCATAACTCCTCCAAGGTTCTCCAAGTAACAACCCATTAAGGTCTGAGAGGTAAACTCGCCTTCTCATAAACACTATCAATCATCTTCATCTGCGAGACCGAACTCTCACCATCCATCCAAACCCCACTCCCTTCTCTCCCTCTAATCCTATTGACAAACTCCTCAAGCTGACACCGATAAGTAGTCCACCAAATCTCCCCTTTCTTGCCCTCCTCCATCCAATTATACGCCTTCTTCGTCTCCTTCTCCGTCCACTGCTTCACAACCTTCCTGCTCCCAACCTCCCTAACAACATGTTCCTCAATAATCACAATACTATGCCAAAGAAACGGCATCAGAAAATTCCACATCTCCACCGTTCTAGTCACCACTTCCTCCCGTCCCTCCCGCGCAGGTCCAACTACCCCCCTCTCCCTCACTCTCACAACAGGACTAGGAATTACCGGAACCCACCCAAACCACCCACCCCATCTAACCGCCCGTCTCAAATCCGCATCCAACTCCCCAACACCACCATTCCCCCATCTCCACTTCGCAGTAACCGCCTCCTCACAAACAGGATCCGCACCCTTCGGCAGATGTCGAATCCCCGCCTCAAGACACTCCTCGGGCTCCGCTCCAAAAACTGACCGTAGAGCCATAACATTATACGTCCCGCAATCCATCAGCGCTCCCCCAGCGAGATCGTACAAGAACCTAATATCATTTGTAGGGAAGGCCCATTTCGGGGCTGAATTCAGCGTTATGACATGTTCGATATTATCTCTATCGATTAGAGATATGAAGGTCTGAAAGGCGGGGTGGAAAAGGGAGTGGAAAGCCTCGAGGATGATTGGTGTTACACCCGTTTTCGAATTCGGCGTCTGCAGAAGGGGAGAGGAGAAGAGGGATTGTGCTTGTGTGGCGTTCGAGACTGAAGGTTTCTCGAGGAGGATGTGTTTCCCTGCTTCGAGGCATTTGAGGGCCCATTTGTAGTGGAGGCCGTTGGGTAGGGGGATGTAGACTGCATCGATTGACGGATCATCAATGAGATCTATAGCGTCCGTCTGTCAGTCCACCAACCAGCATATGAATTTTGAAGCGAGAAATACCTTGGTAACTCGAAAACGTAGTAGGAATCCCGTATTTCTCTGCGTATTTCTTTGCTTTGGCTTCGTCGCGAGCTGCTACTGCGGCGATGATCACTTCGGGATGGGACCGAGCGGGGTTGATGATTGCAATTGGCCTGTAAGAGCCTTTAGCTTAGCACTTCAATTCCTCTCTTGTAGAATTAGGAAGGTATTTACCCAATATTACTAGCACCCAACAACCCAATCCGAATCGCATTCGCAGATTTGGCTGGCTGTGGTGGGTTGACCACAGTCCACATCCGCTGAAAGAATCCAACAAACGATGCCATCGCAACGACTGTTTTTCCCGCAAGAAAGTACTTCAAAATCGCTCTCTTTGTGTCCTTTTTCTTATTGTAAGACTCCAAATTGACGGATAACCGGATGTTTTCGTATGTAGGATCTTGGTTGTCTACGAGGGATCTTGATCTTGAGATGAGGGGTGCATGTGGAATGCAATGCAGCGTAAGCACTGCTGTACCTAAGTAGCAGCCTTCGACGGCTCCCGCATCGGATGTCCACTCTCCCGTGAATAAGCAGCTGCAATTTCTATGGCTGAAACTGGTACCTGAGTAACTTTATGTATTTGAATTGGTGGGATTGGTTGGGGCTTCGGATGGTTTATCATTGGGAGAAATTGGTGAGTGTTACTCGTAATTTCTCTGCAATGACGTAGGAATCTACATCTACGGAGAATAAAAGTATCAACCTACTCGAATACCCCTCTTTTATTCACGTCAATAACATCTTTACTTCAAAATAAAATCCACTCGATTATTTCACTGCTGAAGTATGCTCGAAATTTCGAAAATCAATATCAAAATATTCCAATGCCCCAACAATTAGTTCTTATGCACGTCATCCTGGTTCTCCATAGGACTTATTCCTCCCTCAATATTATCAACCTTTTCCAAACCAAGTTGACTAGTATCCCATCCATTAGCCTCAAGAAAAGCCCTAAACTTAATATCTTCGGTAGTAATAGTATCTTGTCCAATTTTAGGGATAAAGAACAAAGTAATAAGACCACTGAAGATGCAAAGTGCACTTGAGACATAGAACGGGTACTGGGCTGAAGCGACCGTATTGCTTCCACCAGCTTTCTCGATATATGGGAAAACATAAGTGCCAACAAAAGCTCCGACCTTACCAATCGCAGCGGCAACCGCGTAATATTGTCCCCGAATTCCAGTAGCGCAAGTTTTGGATGCGATTAGCCCAATGTTATCACCTGGTCCAAATTCTCCAAGAGACAAGAAAAATCCGTAAACGACGGCGAAACCAGCGACATTTTCCGCTCTTGACAAAACACCGTAAAGTCCTGCCATGAGGAAGCCAACGAGCCCTTGAAGGGTCACTCCGATGGCAAGTGCATACTTGGGACCGACCCAATCTGAAAAGAAAGATCCGAGGACAGCACCTGGAATGTAGAAAAGATTGATGACTGTATTCCATCCGAAAGATTGAGATAAAGGGGCCGTTTTCGGTAAGATATTGGCGAGAATAGCCGAGGAGTAAATACCAAACGAGTAGGTGGAAAACTATAGAAATGAGTGAATATCTCAGAGGAAATAAAGGCAAGGTAATACCATACATCGTAAATGAACCATATCAAGCTGACGATGAAAAGTCGTGGGCCGTAATATCTGAGAACCAGACCATACGGAATCTTGACATTTTTCATACTCTCCCTGATTTTTGTCAGTGACCTGGGAAGATTAATTGGGCAATCAAAAGAACTTACCTCTTAAACTCCTCCGGTTCCTTGAGCTTCATACGAAGGTACAAAAGTAAGAGCGGTGGCACAACACCCAGTCCCAAAGAAACTCTCCATGCAGCCCTTAGATGTTTTTCGGTAAAGATAACCACCATCAAATAAGGAATAAAAGCTCCAACAACAAAACCCGCATCAATCATAACATTTGTGAATATAATGAACCATCTATTTCTCGATCCAGACTTCAATTCTCCGGTCGCTTCGGAGCATGCGACTGATCCAGCGGGATATTCTCCTCCAATGCCGACACCGACGAGAAAACGATATGCTGTAAGGGCAGCAAACATCCCACCTAGACTCCCATGCCAACCATATGATCCCGCACCCAACGCAGCAAAAACGATGAGTATAACAGTGGAAATCGTAAGCGACTGTGAGCGCGAGAATTTATCACTTGTATAACCAAAGATCCCCATGCCCAACACAGTTCCGGCAAATGTGATAGCAGAGATATTCGCTTGCGCACCGGAGCCGGTGTATGCTGTGCCGTACAAAGTTTTCAAAATGGTGGAAACGGAACCGATGACCTACACATATCGTTAACAGATTTCGGAGAAGTTGAGTGATGCATTTTACATTGTTGATGTATCCGTCAGAGAAGAGACCTGAGCCACAGGCCATGGCAGGCCACATTCGTTCCCATCTCGTTTTGGAGGTCGATGCTAGATGATCCACGTTCTGAACGTATGGCTCAGGTTCAGAATCGCCATCTACCACCGGGGTGGTCTTCTTTCTTCCAAACATGATTAGTCGAAGTTAGTGGACCAGTACGTCGAATTGGTAGATGAGAAAGGAGTCGTCGTCGACGAGGGCTTTCGTAGAGACAGAAATCCAACCACAGGAAGTGAATGAGGACTGGGGCGTTTGAAAGAATGGAGAGGTTTTTGAAGGTGGACACAACTAGTGGGAAGGAGCGATGGCCCACTAAAAAGGACCTACTGCAGCTCGGGGTTGATCAACTGGGGTTAAATACTCGTAGCTCCCCAGTTTCCTACGCTATCTCCATGGAGGAGACCAGTTACTCCTGCACATTGGATTTGGTTGGACAAGGTTACTCCCGCATAGAATGAATAGCTTCGTTTACAAAAAAAGCTTCTATGCTTGTTTCTCTAATGGTATAGTTCGCTTGCTGGTACCAAGTAAAGACATGCCCCAAAGTTTTGACTAGCTACCGGTCTTGAGCCGAATACCTAGACTGCCTTATCCTGACGTCGTTGATAACCGTTTCTACAACCATAGAACAAAACTATTGTTCTCCGTATCTTGATTCAAGTATCTGTTTTTGTATTACAATCTTCAAAATGTCTCGAGCTTTAAAAAGAAAGAATGCAAGTACCAATATACCTTTTCATCAAACCAAACAGAACACTCCATTCTGAACTCAATCGTCGACTCGCACTCAACTTGAAAAATGATAAGCCCATCAATCAGCCCCACCAAAAAAAGGTCGGCGCCGAAGCCACCAACAACGGGATGACCGAATCCCAAGCTAAGATGTGCAAGGGCTGCAGATTGTGGTGGGCGGGGCTGAGTCTTGGATTGGCTACAAGCATTGTTGACAAGCATCTTTTTGGAATCAAGCATTTCTTGGAAGGAATGTCCGTGGGTGGTTGAAGGCGGGTGGAGAGAAACGTTGCATGGGTGTTCGCCATCTTGACAATTGGAGATGCTGGTGAGTGATCATGGGGTAATTTAATGGAGGGACAGATTTGCTGGCAGTATTATTTAAGAAATGGAGAGATGATACTGAAGATTTATCCGGGCGTTTTCTGGGGTGTGAATGGTGGTGTTGTGAAGCTGGGGAGGACAGGAGAGGTGCACGAGGGTGTGATGGGGGTTCGTGCCAAGGCCATCCGTATCCTTGTAGGTGAAATGTTTGCTGCAACTGATGATTGATGGACTGACGAAGTGACACAACATCAACCGTTTTGTGTTTACGAGTAGTTGCATCTTGAGTTGTAGGGAGCTTTCTAGCGAACTTTCTGAATCTAGCCTCACAGATTTATACTGAGGTACTGTACCAATTCCAGTTCAATTCAAAGTGAGATATCGACAAAGTGGTCTTCTTGTCCATTGCGGCGAGGTAGATAGCGGTTGTTGTCTTCCGTGTGGATCAACGACTGTGCCGAGGTAGTACGCGTCCATTTCATCACTTCTCCGATTCATTGACATTGAACAGTTTTGGGAAAATATTCTAGACCTTCAGGTTGATTATCTCAGAAGGACCGGGGATACCAGATTAAACAACGCCGCTATTAAGACCACTGAAATAGCCAACAACTACTTGGAAAACGCAAATTGTCTCTAACGTCCTCTGAAGCGAAGGAATATGAACTCGTGTTGAACACGATATAAATATAGTGGTACCCTTATGGAGGTACAATCTACTTAACACCCAGGGCTCATCTGATCCAAGCTCCTCCACCTTAAACTTGACCGTCCAAGCTTTTCACAATTTTCTCCGCAAACTTCTACTCGTACAGCTGGTGCAGACCACAAGGCGACCATGTTTACAGAGCCACGTTCAAGGGTCGACCATCTTATCCATATTTCCCGGATTTTCAGTAGCCCCCTTGGTAGTATAGAAACCTCTATTCAGTACTTGGTGGACAAGTATGGAATGCACATCTTGTTCTATCAAAGATACAAGTACAAACAAGTATATGTTGCCAAATTTGAGAGATGTAAACATGATGGACGGTTGAAGCTGGACAGAGACATGTGAACCATACGTGAGAGAAGTCTATTATCGACAGAATTTGAGCAGAGTTGGCCCAAAACCGAGACCGATCCGTAAGATAGACCAGGCAGAGGTTCAGTTGTCTAACCTCTTTGCATCATGACTGGGAGCTTTGTTTAGGTAGCGGGCATCGAAGCTCTTCATCTCTTCTGCAGACCTTCATCTGTACATTTTCCAGTCTCTCCATCCAACTCGAATCGCAATAGTGCCGTCAATGACTGGTGTGAATCCAACCACTAAAATTGTATCCCGTGTTGTGGAGGAGAAGGGAGTCTGGCAGAGATGGTGTTGGCTCTGACTGTATTTCCAAACTGTCTTGGGGCCTGAGGCTTGCATGAATTTAACTTTCCAAAAGCTTGAGCGTGTCTCCCATCTTGAGGGATGGTGATGTAGAAGCTGTCAACCACGACCGTATCCCGTGAGGAATTAGCGTAAAGCGGAAATTTCGAGGAGCATGATGATATAGCGGAATGGCAAAACTTCATCTTCCTACCCACGATACTCGGCTGTTCGTACCAATTACTTCTCTTTGATGAAATGGCGAATGCTCCTTTGAAGAATCGTCATCCTCCAAAACCTGGGTAGTGTCAAATATTAAAGCACCGCTAAACCCTTCAACTGCCAAAGCCATCTTCGGCTTCCATTCTTCGGGTAAGTGTTCCAGCAAGATAGCAAAGTCTCTCTTTGCCGAGCGCTGTAGCCATACTACCGAATCAAGTTGTTTCACCAGCATTAGGTGGTAGCCAACAATACACATTGCCCTGGGTTCTTTCTTTGACACCAACTCCACAAATCGTTTCGAAACCATCCCAGAAAATTTCAAAACATGTCGGGCGAGTGGCATAGTAACGATCTTGTTGAGATAATATACTGCCGTAGTGTAAGCATGCATCGTCTCCCCATCGACGGAATCGGGAGTCAAGTCTTCAATCAAGAAGTCGAAGATCGGAGCAGGCTTGACCCAGGTTGCGTCTGTCATTGGGACGAATTCTAATGCGTGCTCATATTGAATCAATCTCCTAATCTCGTCCACTTTGATGTGTTCCCAACAGGCAACGAGTAGCGCCCTAATTCCATCCCAAGGTTGGAACCAGTGCATCATCGATCCATCTTTTTCGTCTGGTGTTAGCCTTTCCGAGGCAACATGAAAGGCGATGAAAGTGGAAGTGGCAAAGACCACTTCGGCATTCTCTGCCGTGATGCCCTTTCGTACCTGATCAGCATGCTCTACAATGGCACGCATCATGTATCGATGAGCGGCTTCAGTGATTTCCTTGTCGGATGCATTCAAGTGTTGCAGGTGAAAGGCAGCAAATCCCAGAAGCGCATCCATCAGATTCGGAGATTCGATGGCAAGACGTAGGATCCAGTCGGACCACGCATTCTTGGAGTTCTTTGGGGAGGCAACTTGGCCCAGCGAGTAGTTGGTGCCTTTCTGTGTCATCTGAACGTAATGATGGAAAAGTCTGAATTCGATGAGTCTTTCGGGTGGGGTATTCATCGATATCGGAATGGGGGCTGCATCACGCTGGTTCGTGATATTTAAGAGACGCTGTCTCCATGCTGAATCGGAGTGGACGAGTTGATCTGTTGGTGATGCTGAAGAGAGGGTTCCTGAAAAGTCACTTAGCAGCGGGCTCGCGAGGTTTGGTTGTGAGACTGGTCTCGACATCCGAAGAAGAGCGCCGCTTATTGGTACCATACTACCCAGAAGTCCATAATCGCAATGGCTGTTGCTCTTCAAACAGTGACCACATACGGGATGAATTTCATCACACTGACGATGTTAGTTTTTGCTGTCAGTAGAGAGGAGGGATAGTTGGTTTTCCTTCATCCTACGCCCTTTGCAGCGCTTACATCCTCTCCGAGATTTCTTGTGTGGCTTTCTCGTAGTCATTCCTCCCGAGAGATGGATGGAATCTTCTTTTGTGGCAGGGTTTTTGTTCCTCGATGTAGCAAATCCGATTCATCCGATTATTTGATGTCAATCCTCCCCCTCCACGAGTCGGAGATATTGGGTTCACCAACTGTAATATGAACTCCGTTTTGTGGCAAAAGAGATGACTCTTCAGGTAGTTTGAACAAAACCTGGATATTATATAGTTTTGATCATAAGGAGTAGGCA
Organism: Hymenoscyphus fraxineus; assembly: GCA_900184765.1. Taxonomy (NCBI): domain Eukaryota; kingdom Fungi; phylum Ascomycota; class Leotiomycetes; order Helotiales; family Helotiaceae; genus Hymenoscyphus; species Hymenoscyphus fraxineus. The sequence goes on along the minus strand of LT855423.1, from coordinate 1,250,486 downwards.
AGTGATGGATAACTAGTGTCTATCAAAAGGTTCAAGGGATTATAGTAGGAATGGTTGAGTCCTCGGGAGAACATTAAGTCCGTAAGGCGGAGTTCCAATGTTCCATAGAGAGGCTTTCTCTGGGTTATGGATTTTGCCCTGGTCAACTTGGCGAGCTCAGCCCCTATTGACGACGTGGGAGGGGAGAAATGCAGGCGGGTATGTGCCGTTGGATCGCTATGTTGTATTTCCGAGCAGTTATTTCTAGGAGACGGGAAATTAAGTTTGTTTGACTGGATTTATTGGGTGGAAATATCCATGGAATGTAGCATAGAATTGACGTGGTAAATTTGGATCATATGGAAGGCTCGCTGTACTTGGAATCTTGCTGGTAGATAGATACGTCTCCCGAGACAGGTAGGTGCCTCAAGTGTGCTTAGGTGATCATCCGGGCCGTTCACGTGATTACGCAGAACCCCGCGGGGAAATGAAATGATCGCGCGTCATCTTCCAGTTTCGACGCGACAAATAGCTCTCACAAATAATAGAGTTGCAAACCCACCTTCAACCTCTCAACCTCTCAACCTCTCAACCTCTCAACCTCTCAACCTCTCACCGCCATCACAATGTCTAGCAGAAGGCACCTTGTCTCTCGAGCTCGCATGAACAACGAGGCATCCGCATCTCCAGCACCGTCTCGCGCTGCACCTCAACAGAATGTCGAACTCCCTCCATATCAACACCCCGAATGCCGAATGACAGAGGCCCAGCAGCAGGCTTTAGCTCAGCTAAAAGCCGACCACAGATACAAAAAATACAAGACAACTCTCAAAGCCGCCATGAGCTCTCTCACGAATGCTGCAGTCTCGAGCAACGATCGTCTCCACGAGAGTAAAACGAACCTGGAAGAAGTCGCGAATAAAAGGAATAAAGGGAATGGAGTGGTCGATGATCCCAAAGAAGCAGAGCTCGAACAACAGAGGTATCATCAAGTTTTTGAGAAAAAGGTCCGGGAAATCACCAAGGATGCGGAAAATGCTTTGAGGGAGTTGATCGACTTTGATGATGAGCAGAAAATGCACTCTACACACCTGACTGAAGTGATCGATACTCTAAAGGCAGCCCCGCCCCTAAGAAACCATGACGAGATGGAGGACGATGAAGACGACCTTGGAATCCCCAGCGCTACTGATTTATTCAAGCAGACAAAGGCAGATTATGCGACTCGATATCACTCCAAATCGAAAGTGGAGAGGTACGACTTCTTGCACCTCTTGATCCTTGCAAACTCAACTAACAAATTCCCAGATATGGAGATAATGAAGCATATAGTGTTTTCAAGAGAGTCCTCCATGATGCCATGTACCACGCAAGTGGACCTCCACTAGCCAAACCGCGGGACTGGTTCCCAGAAGATAATGCCAATTCTGGCTCACGTCGTGATCGCGACGCCAATAGCGCAGACTCGGACGACGTGATTATTGAGAGGGCGGAAGACTCTCTCAAGTGTCCATTATCAATGCAATACTATGAAGATGCAACCCTTGGTCCATGCGGGCATCATTACGATAGGAGTTCTTTCATATCTTGGTTCGACACTGCTCATACTCATTCACGACAAGTGGCCAGAGGAAGAGAGGTCAAATGTCCTGAGACAGGTTGCAATAGGGTACGCGCTATACAATTCCTTGAATACAAACTTCTACTGACATCATACAGTATCTACGACCGGAAGATCTCATAGACGATCCAGTCATGATGCGAAAAGTTGCACGTGCTAAGAAGAGAGATGCTCGGGCTGCCGAAGAAGACGGGGATGAGGACGATGATGATCCACGCGGAGGCCAAAGGCGTCGCCCTCAGCAATTAAGTGATGATGATGACGACGATCACGAGAATGCATCATCACAAGTTAAGAGGGTCAAGAGTGAGAGAATGAGTCGTGGACCAAGTAGTGCACCAAACCGTAGACGACACATTCCAGAAGATGAAGATGTCGAGATGGAAGATTAATTATCACAATATTATTGTAGCATTATGACTAGTTGGGAAGTACTTCTTGTCACGGTATTGTGCCTGCGGCTCCATTCAAGCATGTGCAAGGAATAATGGTAATTTTACATTTCAGTTGTTACGCGTCACTCTTTTATCGGTATCATTCTGCACCCCTGCCTTCTCTGACCGAGGTCCCGTCTGGGTATGGTGCATTTTGCGGTAGGTGAGAGAGTCGCTTGTTGGCTAAGGAGGATTTCAATTCTCTTGTTCGTTGCCTCGAATGTGGCCTGGCATTTCCAGAGAACTTGTTACCCTATCGTGCACTCAACGAGCCCATGACGCGTATACACATCGAGTTTTATCTTTACCGACGTCCCATTTCAGCAAAAATGGCCCGTACACTAGGAACCGTACAGGAAGGACGAGTACGTATTCGAGAGTTAAGCAGGGCTCATAATTGAAAGTTAGTGTCAACATGATTCGCTTTGCCTGGTCCATTCAAGGTACTATCAGGTCGTCTTTTCAATTGCACAGTTCAGCCGCATCCTGCGGCCAACCGATCAAATCAAAGTCTAAAGGTACTTCTGCTTTTGGTCTTTTCGAAGTGTAAACTTGATTTTCTAGTTTCCAGAGAAAATTCGGGAGTAGATGGTACGATATTTGCTTCGATGATGACTACTAGTTCCCGGTCTCAAGTAGCTCAAGAATTTCAAGCTGTCAGTTGGAAACAGCTCTGATTATAACAATCAAAGTGAGTAAAAGATGTTGTTTTATCTACGAATGTTTACTCCATGGACCCGACACAAATTACAAGAAGTGCTTCGCGCTCTACGAAGTATATCTCAGAAATTCTTACATAAGTCACTCTCGGCTGATACACAATTTCCCTCATGGCAATAAGGAACTTCCATGACAGTATCTTAACCTATGAGTACTGGCAGCTCCCGAATCCAGGAGTTCACAATATTGGATGAATTGCTCGCTTAGAAAGTTTTGCTAAGGTTGAGGCCCCCATCTCCATTTATACTTCGTCCGTACTTCGTCCCAGGCCACCTTACTGGTAGCTAACCTTGGAAAGGCTACATCTGTTACAGTACATTTTACAATAAGTACAATAGGGTGTTCGTGGCATGCCCTCTTTCACACCTAAAATAATGCTTAAGGACTAAACCAAGACCTCGATACAAGTAACAATTATATGACTACAAATATTACCTCGTCATATCTAATGTATTAGCTCAAAAGGCTTAAGATTAAACCGTACTAAGAAGTTCATCATAGTTGTCATCCTTCAATCTAGGTGTAAGGATGAAAACGAAGCCTTAAAAGTTATTAGACGTCTCAGATAAGTCTAGGATGGCCGGAGCGGCCCGTCGGCATGTCGTTCCGACTCGGACTTGGAAGTGAGTAAAGTAGTATAGAGAAGCTTCCAATAGAACTACTCCAGTAGGCCAGATGAGAGATGACCTCTCGGTTCTGTTACCCGATGACTTGCTAAGCTTACCTTCAAAGTGAGACCCCTCATACACCCCGGATCCACGCACCTGGCTATTTTCCCCTGAAACCACACGAACACCAAATATACTGTTTATGGCGTGTCCCCACTTTCTTTGTATCTCATAGAGCATCACGCGCATATGTGAATCCTTTCCAATTTCCATCTAATCTTGCAAGATCAAACATAATCAATCCGGGTTATTCGCTTGACATATTATATAGATCGGTACTGAATCTCGCGCACGTAAAGTGACCACGGATATGGCCAAGACTTTGACAAAGTATGGAACTGGTAGAGATGGTCTTTAGTACTGGGTACTGTACTGCGTGCGCACTTCGCTTGCGCTGCAAGCACATCATTATACTATATGAAACTTCGATTATCGCTTCGTCTCACACGCCAAGTTTGGTTTCTGGTCGCTGCCCAGATACTGGAAATCTGGGGTACGGTACCTTGTTTGGTGCTATCCTAGGATATTGCTTTTAATACTCTGATCTGCACCTGTCTTGGCCATAGTTTTGGGACCGTCGCATATCATATTTACCCCGGACGAGTTGGTGTGTGACAAGTCCGACTGAAAGGATAAAGGTAAAAATAATTCCCCATCTGAGATTCTGGAAGGATTCGGAGAGCTGTCATTCCTTTCTCTTTGGACCACAACATTCATTCTTTTCTCTTTGTATCTTGACATTCATTTGTTTTCTTTTCACACCTTCTTTCAAGTGCATTTTTCTCAACATGAAGTCTCATACCTTCTCTATCATTTCGGCACTGGTTGCCACCGTGTCTGCCCACGGAATTGTACACAACATTAGCATTGCTGATGTAATGTATTCCGTTAGTCTCTACCCGTACTTCTTGTTACTCCAATACATAAGCCTAACATAACCATTTCTAGGGCTACATTCCCCAATCTGACGAGTACCGTAAGTTCTCGACATGACAACCATAGAAAAGAAAGTATTTGAAGTCTTACTAACATTGCTACAGAAAATCCCCCACCAGACCGTATCATGCGTCCTATCCACAGTAGCGGCCCAGTCGAAGACATTGAGATCTCAGATATCCAATGCGGTGGCTACGCAAAGGGGGGCATGGTCGGAAGTCGACCGGCGAATCTCACAGCTGGGCCTGTAGGAGCTGGTGAGATAGTAAAGATGTTCTGGGACTTGTGGCCGGATAGTCATGTCGGGCCGGCTATGGCTTATATGGCGAGGTGTGCGAATGATGATTGTAAAACTTTCATGCCAGGTACCGAGTAGGTGAAAATCCTTTCGATAAGAAGCGCCAGGGTGTGGCAGGAGTTGGTATAGAGAGGAGAGAAGAAGCTGATTGTGTATAGTGCTGTCTGGTTTAAGATCAAGGAGGCTGGAAGAGAAGGTACCTCGAACATCTGGACCGATGTTACTCCTTTGACGAAGCCTGGTGGCGTTTACGAATACACCATCCCCCCTTGTCTTCAAGCAGGCGCATATCTCGTCCGTCACGGTATGTGTTCCCAAAAGTTCCGTATTTTCACTCTAGCGGAGAAGGTTGAGCTTTTTCCAACCAGAGACAATCTCGCTTACCCTTCTAAACACGAAAGAAAAAAGAAACGCATTCGCAGCACAGAACAAAAAACTGACCATGACCATCTATAGAAATCATCGCTCTCTTCGGCGCAGAGAAATACCCAGGCGCTCAATTCTACCCTTCCTGCCACCAAATCCAGGTCACCGGCGGAGGATCTAGCACGGGACCCGCAGAAAAGGTCAGCTTTCCGGGCGCGTACAAGCCTACCGACCCGGGAGTTGTCTTCAAACAACCTGATGGTATTCCCAGGGAATACACGATTCCAGGACCACCAGTATTTTCGTGCGATGGTACCTCCACAGAGGCGCAGCCAGCAGCGAAGCCAGCAACGACGCCAGCAGCGACACCGGCGACGACACCAGCGACGAAGCCAGCGACGAAGCCAGTAACGAAGCCAGTGACAAATGCTACTGAGGATGATAGCTGTGATGCCTAAGTTAGACTTTTAGGTCAGATCGGTCTGTGTATTTGTAGGGTTTTTTTCATATGTATATTTATGTTTTGTGGGTTGTAAATATGACGAATTGGGTTACGAAGAAATGAGACTGTTTACCGGCTAGATGGGTGTTTTTCTTCGCGTGGATTGTGCCACAAGTGGTCACTGAAGTTGGTACCTTTTTGGTCAGCGAAAGATGTTAGAGTAGGAGATAGATAACACATGTATCGATATACCTTGCCTGCTCGTTTTCCTCAACTACCTAGTCCGCACACTACCATTGAGTCGTCATCATCCCACTGATTCCCACTGCCTAGCCTTTTTCTCTCAGTGCTGGTAAACACAGCCTCGCTTAATTCATACTCAGGGTTTGGCTTCATCAGGGGTAAGATCTTACATGGATTGCCGGTATCATTCACTGTTTCTCAAATCCCATCAGGAATCCTCTCAGTGAATGACTTATAATGATAGAACAATCCCTAACCTTCCCATCGCTATCATTTGATCGTCAATTGGTGATGGGATTAACTTTGATACAGCCAGCAGCCAATCAACATCGCGGTGTGACAACCCGTTACTAAGCAGCTACAAATTGAAGAGTGGATGCAGATAGATAGACATAAGTATTGTATAGCCATAGCTGCGTAAGGTCGTATTCATGACAAACGACTAGATAAACCAATCAAAAAGGACAAGACTACTACTTACATACCATTCGGTTAACTAGCTTTTTGTATGTATCTTCCATACTGTTTCAATGAAACTAAAACCCGTGCTTCTGTCGCAGTGGTATATCTGTCCCAAAATAGTAGTATTTCTATCGCCTAATATCTACTTTCCTTATAACCAAATAGTCTTGATCGTGAATTGCTAGATTAGTTGCTTGAATCCTAGTAGACTCTATAGCTACAACCTTTTTTAATACCTATATAGAATATGGAGTACCTAGAATGTCATTATACGTAAGAGCGGTAACGTGAAGGGAGGCCAGTGGTTCTACATTGATACTAGTCCTATTCACTTCTTCATATTAGGTGCTTCTTTTGTATGCTTCTTTTGCAATTGAACCTTCTCTATACCTACACTCTTTTCGATATTGTTCTGGTCTTTTGACTCCCGTCTTTTTCGCCCGATATACTGTACCCCTCTGCTATACGGACCTTTTTTGTAATACATCTTCGGCTTTCGGTGTAAAAGGGATTATTGTTGAGAAGTAAAAACAGAGCTATGTAAATATCCATATTAATCCGAGTTCTCCACTGCGTTTATAGAAAACCTTACTCTTGTGGGGTACCCGGATAGTTATGCTGCATTCTATTGTAGAAATCATGACTTACAGTTTGGGACATGAGATTTTCGTCAGATACTGTATCAAATATCTCGTTGAGTCAACTCATGAGGTAACTGTACATAGTCCAGAGAGAATCCGAGAAGTATCTGATATCTTACTAAAATCATGCCACAAGGACGAACGGGATACGACGCACCGGCCAAATTGACCCATTGCCGAGGCCCGATGCCGACGCCGCTCCCCAATCGGAAAGTGCGTCATCCATCGCCAAGCAGATTTGAGCAGAAGCACATGTCAAGGCTGTTACTTCCAAGTAAGACTATTACCACATGCAAAGTACTTGGGGGACTGACAAGAGTAAACTAAAACACAGACGACCGCGGGCGAGACTTGCCAACGTGATATTTAGGCACTTGGGAGAATGCAAATGGATGTCTAAGAAATGAAAGGTGAAACTACGCCCGGGGGACTGTACGGAGTATATACAGGGGATGATGCACTGGGGGATCTCTTGTCCAGATCTGGATTGACTCTCTTACCTACAGTACAAGGGAGTAGACCCTCAATCCCCATCCATCCCATCCCATCCTCCCATCCGCGCGGGGTCAGCTCTCTCCACACTTCTTGACCGTAATGGCAATAAATTTGGTCTGTGCCAATCCTAGCATTGGACTCCAATGCCATCCATGACACTGGCACCGGCACTGGGGCAGTGGGGGACCGTTCCGACGTTCGTAGATAAAGACTCGCCTTGACCCTCAACTCTTCCGAGGTTAACATTCCAGTCACAATTCATCCACAAACACAACACAACACATCACCACATACATACAAACTCCTGTGACTTTAAAATTTCCCATACCAGCAGATACCTAGACGAGAGATACCAACATGGCCAGCACTGACTCCATCCTTCAGGGTGTCAACCTATTGGGCAATGTTAATGCCACTCACAAGAAGATCCTCACTCCAGATGCCATTGCCTTCCTCACCCTCCTTCACCGTTCTTTCAATGGCACACGCAAGGAACTCCTACAACGTCGAGTCATCAGACAAGCCGAGTTGGACAAAGGATCATTGCCAGATTTCCTACCAGAAACAAGACACATCAGAGAGAATGATGCGTGGAAGGGAGCCCCACCTGCACCGGGCCTGGTTGATCGAAGAGTGGAGATCACAGGTCCAACCGATCGAAAGATGGTTGTGAATGCCCTGAACTCCAATGTTTGGACTTATATGGCTGATTTGGAAGGTGCGTATTGCTCTCCAGTCTTAAGAGATGATTCTAACCACTTTCCACTAGATTCGAGTGCCCCAACATGGGATAACATGATCAATGGACAAGTCAACCTCTACGATGCCATCCGCAGACAGGTTGATTTCAAACAAGGCGGAAAAGAGTACAAACTCCGAACCGACCGTACCCTCCCCACACTTATTGTTCGACCTCGAGGCTGGCACTTAGATGAGAAACATGTCACTGTTGACGGGGAGCCAATCTCTGGCAGTCTTTTTGATTTCGGTTTATACTTCTATCACAATGCCAAGGAGCTGATTAAGCGTGGATTTGGACCATACTTTTATCTCCCCAAAATGGAATCACATCTCGAGGCACGATTATGGAACGATGTTTTCAATCTTGCCCAGGATTATGTTGCCATTCCACGCGGAACAATTCGAGGAACGGTCTTGATTGAAACCATCTTGGCTGCTTTTGAGATGGATGAGATTATCTATGAACTTCGCGATCACAGCTCAGGATTGAACTGTGGACGTTGGGATTACATCTTCAGCGTCATTAAGAAATTCCGTCAAAATTCCAACTTTATCCTTCCTGATCGATCGGCCGTAACCATGACGGTCCCATTCATGGATGCGTACGTCAAGCTTCTGATTCAAACATGTCATAGGCGACAAGTCCATGCTATGGGTGGCATGGCTGCTCAAATCCCAATCAAGGATGACAAGGCCGCCAATGACAAGGCAATGGAGGGGGTATATGCCGACAAGCTTCGTGAGGTAAAGGCCGGTCATGATGGAACTTGGGTAGCTCACCCAGCTCTAGCATCTATTGCCTCGGAAGTATTTAACAAACATATGCCCACCCCAAATCAAATGTTCATCCGCCGAGAAGATGTCAAGATCGGCCAAAATGACCTCCTCAACATGAACGTCCCAGGCCAAGTTACCGAAGAAGGAATTCGCAAGAATCTCAACATCGGTTTGGGATACATGGAAGGCTGGCTACGCGGAGTAGGTTGCGTACCAATCAACTACCTCATGGAGGACGCGGCCACCGCAGAAGTCAGTCGTAGTCAACTGTGGCAATGGGTACGACACGGCGTTCCAACCGCGACCGGTAAGAAAGTTGATAAGGCGTATGCTTTGAAGTTGTTGAAGGAGCAGGCGGATGAGTTGGCGAGTAAGGGTCCGAAGGGCAATAAGTATTATCTTGCTGCGCAGTATTTCTCGGGTCAGGTTACGGGTGAGGATTATGCTGACTTTTTGACTTCGTGAGTCCCCCCTTCCCCCTCTTCAACTCTGCAAGACTTCTTTGATTGTGTGAGGAGTGCTAATTGGATGATAGACTATTGTATAATGAGATTACTAGCGTGGGTACCTCGTCACCTGCATCCAAGTTGTAAGCGGCAATCCCAAAAGAAGGGTGTTGGACGGTTCTGCGAATCAAAAATGGGAATGGGATTCACGTTTTTTTGTATGATAACATGAAATTGAAGATGAAAGTTTCTTCAGCTACAGTACCATGACCAGAACGAACTTTTTATCTCTAACTGCCAAGTCACTTACTAACTTTATTGTTCCCTAAATTTCCAAATCATTGATGACACGTTGATAAACTTCCCGCATCGCCTTTCGTGAATCGTGTTTCGGAAGGCCCGAAGGTCGTTCCGAAGGGACTTTTCTTACGAGTCTACTGGTTTTGAGTGATTGGAATGTGATTAGTAGAAAGCACCGTTCTTTCTGTATCGATATTCCTTCTTCCTAGCGATGAGACCTCTGTTTTTTTTCTTCTTTTTTTTTTGTTCGACTAGATGAATGGGATATAGAAAGAAGGTGTATACCTTCAGTAAATGTGGTTATGTAAGACTTGGCCCTTCTTCACTTCCTTACCTCTGGTGTTCGTTCCTTTTGATGTATTACCATATCCCTGTTCATGCTGTTTCTATATCTTGAAATTCACTATTGTCCTTCGATACTCCCTTCGCGACCCCCAAAATGTTCAAAAAAAGTCCAAAAAAATTAAGATATCTGATAAATCAGAGTTCCAAAGTTTTAATAATTAATTAATGAGGCCTGATAAGCTTATAGACCTCGAGTCGTCTTACCACCCCGAGGCCAATGCTAATAATTCAGCTTTCCGAGGGTTCACTATTGGGGGTTGCCACCGACCTTAGGCATGGGCGGCTGTTAGACCACTACACCACCAGAAGGCTTCTAACTGCTCCTCGACACATGGTGTCTTTAATAGATGCTGGTCGGTGTCTTATTTGGGGGTAAGAACGTATGCCTGGATCTGACTTTGCACTTATTTTGCCACACATAGTCGAAAGGAGTTACCTCTCTTCCTTATTATCGAGACTAAAGGTTTTATTGTAACGCACTATTTTGCTGACTGAGTCCTATCTCTATCATGACTTGATTACGAAATTGGTCCACTTGTGACAATATACGAGAAGATGAGCCAGATGGACTACTCTTTTTCTGAGATGGAACCCCGAAAAGGTCTCTCCTAGAGGGGATAGGAACAAGCAACTATTCACTTAACCTTAATCTCTACAGCCCCAGCTCGACGCCCTAGTCCTAGGATATACCGTGAAAGCAAAAATGTTGGTATCAGCTCCATACTATATAAATGAGGGAAAGCACCCTGACATCCATTTACCAAGCTCAATGAACAGTACAGAATGCATCCAGACATCTCGGAGGGTTGTCTAATCAGGTGTGCTCTGTCTACTTCTCAGCCCAGCGAACGTCACCATCCTCTTTCTGACAAAGTCAAAAGACCCTCAGCTTCAACGTTCAAGTGATACTACTATCTCTAAATCCGAATTTTAATCCTACGGCGTAAAATCTATTGTCGCGAGGATACTTACTGTCGAAAACATACCTACATACCATAGGAAATTCAAGTTATCTCACCACCAAGCCCGCAAGCGGGGTAGTACAGGTAAAGAGAAACGAAATCTACGGGCAGCAGATAGAGGAGGTACAACATTAGTAGTATCCAGAGGTCGCAAACCCCAAATCCAATACGCGAGGCCAGTTGTAACGGGTTTCTTTGTCACATCCTATGTACATTCCAATTCTCGAGTTCGAGATTTCCTATTTAAGCAATCGGACAGGTCGGAATGTTGTCTAGACGCACTACGTGGCTTGGTCTGATATGCTCCGTACTAATCAGGTTGTAGTATTCTTGGGTATCAGGACTTAGAGTGGGTATTCGCAAGCCCAAAAATTGAAATTTGTATGACGCGACGAGGAGGTAGTCGTTGTTCCCCCCGAGGAAGCGAGGAAGTTCCTTATTATACAGACAAAAATTCGGTGATTGGGTCCACCAAGCTAGCATATTATAATAACACCCATGTATACATCACTCTCCAGTCATATACTTTATACTTGAATGAGTTTAATTCTACTAGATAATTTTATTGTGATTTCCTGGTAGGCGAAATACTGCTACTCTAAGTGCGTTTCGGGATGTTAGCATGTTATTATTACCAACTCGCCACGATTTTATGACTCTTTACTACCTAGGAACAGATCAAGAATTCCTACTCTTGTAATGAATCTAGCAGTAGGTGAATCTCATAAAATTCCAAGAGTAAGACTTCAAAGTGAAGCTTTAAGTTCAGAGCTAATGATTGTAGAAACTGGTGAATTAATCCTATGCTCCACAAGAATCTTCGACACGCTACGAGTAAGCATGGAGATATATGCAGCAGTCATTGCAAAATCAGACTTCAGGCTTTGTCTGCATTTAGCTCCAAGGATACAGTATCATAATGTTGGTAGGATTCAAGAACAGCCACAGTGCTACACTCAAGACTTCTCCTCACAAGATCTGTCTAGACTCTAGACACTGGAGAACTGCAAGGCATTACAGATCTCTACACATCTACAAACTCCCTGGTTCTCACTTTTATACCAAAACTATGTTTGCCTCAAGTTTTCCTATTTCCTTGTTGGCGAGGGATCTAGTTTTTAGTAGTTGGTTTCAAACGACATATTTTTAAATAGATTGAGAAGGGTATATTTCCTTTCACCCATCTATCTATAACTTTTCCCCTATCCTATCCCCCCTCATCACGAACCTTCTCCTTCTCGTCCTCATCATACAACCCCAACCCCTCAAGATCACTCTCCAACCCCAAAACACCGAGCGCATAATGAGCCCTGCTCCCCGAACTCAAAATCGCCCTCTTCTCCTCGCCCGTGCGTCCCTCAAACGCACGATCAATCCTCCTCCCAATGTTCAGAAGCTCCGCGGAACTGTCCCCGCGGGTGTGTTTTCGCGCCACGTTGATCAGATTCTCACACGCGGTGTAGGGTGCTCCCCTCCCCATCTCGGCAGCTTTGGTCCAGGTCGTTTCGAGGCCGTTGGCAGTTGCGATGGCGGTTTGCCAGCCGGTGAGTCGGGCGACGTGGCGAAGGTGGTTGATGGTTGCGCGACGTTGGTGGGTGTCTTGGTACTGTTGTTGGGTTAATATCTGCTTTTCTTAATTGGGGAGAGGGGTTTCTGGAACAACAGGAAGAGGGAGGAACACATACCTGTACAGCAGCAATGAATATCCCAAAAGTAGACTCCATCAACGCCCCAGCGACCCTCGGATTAACTTCTAGAGCAATGTCACAATCCGGAGCAATCCCCGACATAATCCTCCCAATCTCATTGGCATGATAGGCAGTCTGTCGCGCTGCAATACCTTGAGCCATCATAGCAGCGGGTGGCATACTAGGATGAGTACGATGACAAACTATAACCCCCATATGAAAGCTCATCCATATTCCAGCGATCCCATAGGTTCTATACTGTAGCGCAGTACCAAAGGGACTTTGTATAGGCGTAGAGAACTCCGGTCCAAGGGCTTGCAAATCCTCCCCGAAATGGTCTTCGAGGATTGAAAAACCATTTCGGATTGCTTGCCACTCTTCCTCTGCTTCTGCAAGCTGTGCTGCGAGATCTGGTTCCCCGCCGCGGTGAGATTGAGTTGAGCCGTCGTCTGATACATATCCTGGGAAGCCCATAGGAAGTTGCGGTTTGATTACTGGAAGCAAGCCATCAAAACCTGGCATCTGAGGCGATGCTTGCTGAGGAGGTGGCTGATTTGGAGCAGCATGGCCTTGAAACTCGCCTCCATTGTGTTGCTGGTTGAACGGATATGGTGGTCTATACCCACCATTGGCTTTCATGGCCAGACGCTTTCTCTTGACATCTTTGGCGGCAAAATCGGCTAAGCGACCCATTAATAGTATCACGTGATCGTATGTACCATATCTGATTATTGTTAGCTTGTTTACCGGTACTGAAGATTTGTTCTTACGCTTCGTTTAGACGACCAATAGGTGCTCTGGGTGGACAGCCGGCCCACAGCTCGTAATCCATACTGATTACAATTAGTCCATAGCGCTTGAAATCGAAGTGGTCAACTTACAACAAGCGGCCTCCTCCAAGAATGCTTTGATACACATCAGCTTTGCAGTACCACCAATAAAGATCTCTTTGGCTCTCATATGCCTCAATATCCTTTTCAGAATACGGCTTCTCCGAGGCATCATGTGGTATGTCGTCTAGAATCTGTCCGTGTTGGTCGTAGCGAACGTTTTTACCCAACAAAATGCCAACAAGGTTCTCATCAATATCTTCCATGTAAGCTTGGTATCGCATTCTCTCTTCAAAAGCATTGTTTCCAGTCTCATGTGGATGCGTCTGATAATATCTTATACGCTCATTTTGTCGTTGTCTTATTTTGGTTCGTTTAATATGCTTAGTCATGCCAGCGAAATCAATAAACCGTATTAGTTGCCGTGCACCCATAACATGGTTACTCCACTTCTGGTGATCTGCACACCAACACTCGTAGAATGCAAGTAATAGAGCAGCTGCCAGTGTAGCTGGTTCGCTCTGTTTTGGTGAACTGATCAGCTTTCCCACTCGTCGCAGCGAAATTGCGTAATGCTTCAACGATGCTGTGACCGGTCCATTTTGAACCTGTGCAATGTGTAGACTAGCAATTGCAAGCATAGAATGTAGCAGTGCTGGGTTTCGAAGAGCCAACGCTGGAAACGTGTCTGCTTAATGTCAATAGTTGTTCTGTAAACGAGACAGGTGTGTTGGGCGAAAGCATTCACGCATGGAAGGTGGTGAATACTTACAGGTCCACATATGTTGTTCTGATACTGGTACTGGTTGCCCTTGAAATATCAGTGCCGGATTGGCAGGATGCCTCTCAAACATTGAAATACACGGACCAGTTACATTAATAAAGTGGCAGAAAATCCGTGCTGTCATAGGGTCGTTTAATGGCGAGGCTTGAGGAGATGGAACATACGTAGCGAGCATGTTGGGGCAATTGATGAATGACGATACGGAGCGCAGTTGGGTTTCATGGAATGGTTGACCGTTCTTCATAGCCACGACAACCTGTATGCCAAGGTCATTGCTCTTCCTGTGTTGGTCCGGCAAATTGTCCTGCCAAGCAACATTGTGATCTTCCATGATAAAATCATCATCAGAGACATCAAATGGGTCATCGTCGTCCTGGACCGAGTAGTCGAAGCTTGGTTTTGCCACCAAGTTTGTCCCCGATTGAATTTTTGACGGTCCAGAGCCCTTGACATCTGCATTGAGATGCCCTTCTTGTTGTCTCGAAGGATCCACATCCCAAGAGTCATCATTTACTTGTAGCGGTTGATGTTCAATTCTCGATCTTTGTAACTCCTGGTCGGATGGGAACGAAACTTGCGCGGGTGGAACCCGGTCTGTCATTGCATGATATGGTTGGAATGCTGCTAAAGCTGAAGCTTTTCCACCAGGACTCTGCTCTTGAGCCGCGAATACTGGCCTTCTATGCGACCCTTCTTTCGAATTTATCTCCGCATGGTGGCTACTTTCAGTAAGATATGGTTGCCTTTCCTCTCTGTTCTCCTGCTTGACGGAAGTATCGGTTTCATCAGGGCTCGGATAAGAGACATGATATTCTTGAAATTGAATCTGGGCTGGTTCGGGGACATGAGAGTAATCGACAGTATCTGTTTTTGGGTCAAAGGACTGTGCATGCTGCTGTGTTTTGGGGAAGTTCTCCTGAGTCACACTTGTTTGAAACGAGTACAAGCCGCTATCAGATGGAGTTGACGATACCCATGATACAGGTGTGTTGACTAGTGCGGGTGATGTGCTTGAGGATTTTGGAGTTGTTGTAGAGCGATTCGTAGCCGACTGGACTTGACTGCCACGGCGATTTTTCGACTGACTTGAATGGCCAGGTACGCTTGATGCAGAACTAAAAGAGGCTGGAGGACCGAAGTTGTTGATAGGTGTTTTGAACACCACTCTTTGATTGTACCCTTCACATTGCCTCTTGGACTTGGTACAGTTGTGACACGTAGGTCGTTCTTCGCCACATTTTATACGACGCTTCCGACAGGCTGAGAAACTTCAAGTTAGCATTCTGTCTTATTCAATTCTCCATAAGAGCACTATCTGGATCAAATACTCACTTAGGCAACCTGTCTTGGTCCTCTTACGTCCTTGTCCTTTCGATCCCGGCTTCCTAGCAATAGGTTGTTCTCCGGAATCTAGAGGGGCATCGTTTTCCACGTCTCCAGTTTCAGGAGAAGCCGAAGAGTTTTCCATACTGGATGGAGTAGAGTAATAATTCAACGAAATAGCCAAGATTGGCGTAAATGTGCTCCACGTGGTTTTTCTTGGGGTTTATCTTTCGACCGGTAGTATTGAATAATTTAGTGTAAAGCGGGACGGATGTCTCTCAATCGTGCGATAGTGGCAGTTTGGCACCCGCGCTAAGAAATCGACGGCTGATGTTGTCTTAACTGCGGGGCAGCTGAAGACGTATATAACAACAAGATTCAGAGTGGAGGCGATTGCTGTGAGTGAGTGCTACCAATAGGACGGTGAGGCCGGAGAAATCCAGGACCAGTTGAGATTCGAAAAGTGTATGTGTGGCTGGGTAAGGCAAGAAAAAGAGAAAGATCTTTAAGGAGCCGAAGTGCAACCAGTGGATTTGGAGACACAGATCTAAATAGGTGCCGAATACACGTGTATTGTTCCCACGATGCGGGGGGCTTTGGTGAGTTGAACAAAAACTGCACAGCGTGATAGTGTATTTGGTGCTCCAATGATAACTGTTGATCCTGTACGCAGTTTGAGGAGGTCGAAGAACGCTAGCCCCTGAGTGAGACGATGCAAGTACGGGGATGAGGAGAATCGATATCGGGCAGACTAGAAGTCTACCAATGAATGATCAGATAGTTGCAGGTATCTTAGACAGACTTGGTCAGGCTGAAAGGACACTGGGTGCCCAAATCGAGGGAATAATGGCAGACGTTGAGCGTCACCAAGGCGTTGACGATCATGGACAGCATGCGGCAGCCGATGGGGTGTAGAGATACGACAGTGTGGACCAGCGGGTGTAAGAGCGAGTGGCTTAGCTCAGGTTGATAGGGATTGGAGTGTGGAGAAAGCTTTGGGTATTTTGTTAGTGTACCAATGGCATAGACATAGACCTAGAATATGCGCCATCAGCCTGGTGTTTCCCCTGCAGCGGCTTTACCGTCAGCCTCAAATTGAACGGGACATGTCTCCCTGGATCCGAAGAAAGGGAATCTCGTCCGATTTGATGACTAGAGCATGGGCATAAGATATCTCATCCATGGATTGTGCTCATGTGGCGGGAAACATCTGTACTACTTGATCGCGCATTCTCCATCTAGCAGAGCTAGAGATAGAATACGGACTTCAGAGATGAAGTACTCAAAGTCGTCGAGCGCCAAATTGAGAAAAATACAGTGATTTCTCTGGACGCCTGCACTTTGGCCAAACCCATAACCTCCAATGTAGCCCTCATCGAACAGAAAGGTAGAAATGCACAACAAACACTTATGTTGTAGGCCATTACAAATCCAGACGGAGCAGCAGCAATGTAGATACAGTTGAACACAGAGAAACTTGTCCATAGCACTGCAGCGTGTGTGAAAACAGATTTCAATATGGCCCCAGCAATAGGTATTGTACATCTCGAAACTTTCGCAGGTACTCAACCAACCCTTCCTCTCTTGCACCCTATGGGACCCCATGGGAAGCAGAATGGAAGTAGAAGTAGTATAGTCAGAGGCCAGCCGGGACCCCAACTGTTAGGGAAAATTGCAAGTCAAGCCCACATAGCCTGTGGACAAGTAACATAAAGGAGGAGTAAAAACATACGATGAGAGACAATAGTTCTTCTTGCAAAGAACACGACGCTTCCCAACTGGGTCACCAGATTGCAGATGTCAGAGAGCCACGAGGGTGATGTGAGTTGAAAACGCCCACAGCTGAGAGCTAGTAATGATTCGTGGGGTGGTGATGCAACAATGCTGGTCTCTAGCAGATTCTTATCAAATCAATTGCTGGAAACAGCTTCGATACCGATGAGCTGGTACGGGACGAACGAGATGACGGAGTGGTACCAAATCCCCAGTCGGTGGCGCCTTCCTTGGGGTGCGGGTGGAAATCTATTTCGGTTGGACGTTGACCCTCGCACGATGTGTTTTCTTTCAGCTCAAGTGGTTGTCAAAGTCCGACGAGATGGACTGCATGAGACGACATGCCGTGGTTCGTGGTTCGAAGGAAACTTCTCTAGATCTTCAGCAAGTGAGGTTGAAGTTGAACAATACTTCGAAGTATGATTGCGAGGTGTTTAAAGTTCAAAATCTTGCACAGCAGACAGACAGGATACTCCGTAGGTTCAGCCAGCACCCACAATCCGCATATTGTCCGTGCTAGTGGGCCGCCTATCAGGAGTATCTTCTGTTCGGCGACTACTACGAGCTAATCTACTCGGTACTCGTACCCCAACCTGTTTCCTGAACCCTTCCAAATTCAAAATTCAAATCGATGGCGATGCCTTTGCGTAATTGCCATTGCCAGGCCTCGCCATATGCAACCATGCTGTGGATTATGATGCTGGGGGAGGCACCAATCGCAGTCAATACTTGGGAGTCCTTGAACCACCGGGATTGAGAGGCACGAGGGAGCTTTGCAAGCCGGAACTTTGTTGCCTCTTGGCTCACCACTTTGCGCCGGCAAAGAACCCAAAGAACACACGAGAATTGCCAATTGCAAGTTGTGGAGGCCAAGGCTATGGCTAATCCAAGGCGAAGGGTATGGAGTATACTTCGAAGTACTTCGAAGTAGGTGCAGCATTGCCTACAGAAAAAACATGGGACGAGGACTTGTCCATGCAGGGTACAAAGTACTCGGTACAGGTTCCACAGATTCCACAGACTCTGTGCTGCCACATGGGATAGAAACATCTCCGTGCATCCATCCCGCTGTCACTGTCAGCTACTTCCATCATTTCACTCCACCATCTCGCGGTATGGACTTGAAGTAGAAATATGATACCAGAATGGCTGGACCACCACCATTTACCGAACCAATCTATGGCTCCATACTTGGTACTGTCGGTTGCTGCTCCCCTGCTTCTCCAAGGTGACATGTCACATCCCGCAATATAAAGATGATTGGTGCGGCGCGGACCTTACTTCGTCCCAGGCATAATAAATGTTAAAACTTACCGTCGTGCTAACCCTGTGTTCCACTGGAAAATCCCCTGTATACCCGCTAAAAAAAATAACATTTATTATGCCTGGGAGGCTGGGACGAAGTACTTTTCCCTGAAGAGCTGCCATCAGATAAGGCTCTGTTCACTCAGAATGTTGTCCCTTAATACCGTCCCACTTTTTGACGAAAATAGCGATATTTAGATAACTCCGAGCGTGTTATACTTTCTCTAGCCTAGTACAAAATCTGTCTACGTATAGACACTTAGGTACAGATCGCATTTCTAAGCTATATAATATTGCCCCGTAAAATCGCTTTAGTAGTAAAAGTAAAAATAACCTCTAGAGGTTGTTTTTGTCCTTAATATCGCGCTAAGACAGCCCTTGAACGACTATTTATACCCCTATTCCTATACTTCTTCTACCTCTAGGCTTACCTTCTACTTAGTTAGCTATAATATAATTAAGTTATTTTAATTTATTTTCTATTTTTAAATATTAGAGACTAAAGCAATAATTCCATTCTAGAAACCCTAGCTTATATATACTTATATTAAAGTCCTAGGGCTTTAGTACCCTAGTAAATAGTTGAAGAGCCTATAGCTATAGCGTGCGTACCCTAAAGTAGAGTCCTCGCTTAAGCCCTCGCACTAACTCGGGTGTTATAGATATAGATCTAGATTAAAGACCCACGGTACACGCATTAGCATGTCTCCACTGGATATTGAGGTACAATATTCTGAGTGAACAGAGCCTAAAGTTTGGGTTTATTTTTAGTCGGTGTTGTACGAAGTACGGACGGCGTACGGAGGTACATACTTCTACTACACACCACCCTCACACCCCAGCATTTCAGACCTAGACCTAGGAGAATTCTCCGCCCCTGAAAGCCTCAGCGTTACACTGCAGTGGTGTTGATGTGTGTTGGGCTGCATATGGGAATCTGTCAAGCTTGAGCACCCATGAGAGTCTGGGCCCATGTCATCCCATCCCATCCCCTTCAACTGCTACTCGAGTACAGTACCTATCCAAAATGCTTCAAGTCTTGCAGTGGCAGCAGTGAAGTGCAGTGCACTGTGCAGCACTTCAACACTTGGATCAACAGTCGTCGTATGTGCTCCATACCGCTAGAGGATCCATCCATTGCAAAATTTGCAATACCAAGTATGCATTCCCGGAACGATAGCGTATCCGCTTCCGCTTCCTTTGCTTTGGTCGATGGTTTGGTCAGCGGCAGATGTGATAATATGGAGAATCGTGGATCGACAGGGTCATAATCAGTCTGTGCCCCTCCCAACCCGCATGCTCCCCCAAGGCCCAAGGGTCGTGGTGGTGCAGTGCATTGGTGTTCGTCCCCTTAAAACCCTTTTTACCGCTGCTGCTTGGCTGCGTGGGTGCGTGGGAGAAGCGACGTCGAGCTGAGGTCCCGATTCCTCGGACCAAACATCATCCAGATCAGACCCACCCCTCGTTATTACCTTGCTGGAGTTTTTGAGCCTCCTTCATGCCTTCTCACCTCTGATACGCCTGTGTGGCAATAACATTTTCTGCAACCAGGGACCTTCAGCCACCAACTCCCATCGTGTACTCGCCATGCACGAACTAATCGGGCTGACCGATGACCTAGACTCGACATATATCCGACCTACAGTCCAACACACGACCAGGAAGCAAAAGATTCCTGCAATCCGCTGCTGTAAGCAAAGTGCAGCAAAAAATATGATTTCCAGCCATCATCAGCTTCTCTTGAGGTCTATCCATGTTGAAACTAGAGGTGGTGGCTTGCTTGCCTTGCCGATATACTATCGGTTGAAGATCTCCAAAGCAGAGTTGCCTCATCGCCCAGCAGAACAAGCACTTGACTTCTAATAATGCTGCACCCCTTCGGAACCCAAGATATCAAAGCAACCATCAAGTTTCCCCAATGGGTGCTCTCGCCATTCGTCATGCCCAGTAATCAGAGCTTCCCTTTTAGGACAATGTTTCCCCCCAATCCGCGAGATGCAAAGCGCCCTGTTTCCCCGTCCCGTTCTTGCTGATGAAACAGAAATCATAATCAATAAGGCTATGAGTTCTGTGGCTTTGTGTGGTTAGTAATTCGGAACTTCGCCGATAGCCCAGAATTGAAAGTTGGCTGCTGCTGTTCTAGATGCGCAATGGATGCGGAAGATTTTCCCTCCACTCACAGTCTCACACAATACCTCCGAGACCTTTTCGGAACTCGGCAGACCTGCTGTTTACGGAGTACTTCAGCTGGTTCGTTACACAAATTGCTCACGTGATTCACTCGCTTCATACCCCCCTGTACTCGAACCTCAATATGGATATCTCTCCAGGACCCTCTCCAGGACCATCCTAATATCTTCCTCCGCTCTTTCAATCAATGCACTCACCCATCCATCTCGCCCCTTACAAAGGGAAGTTCTATCCCTTTTCCCATCCCAAAGTCCCCCAGTGGAATTCTTGTGTACCCCACAAATCCATCATGCACTGCAAGTGAGATCAGATCATGCCCACCCTGCCTTCCTTTCACCCTTCCAGAAACGCACCTAGTTCAACGTTTCCGTCTGGTTCTGGATATGCTCATATTGATCACCACACTTTTACATCATCCCGCATTTCACAGGATACACAACATCTCGCAGAAAGCATCCTCCTTAGGAAAGCGATCTTTTGAAATGTGGTAAACGCGGTAATCGTGGAGAAAAAGAAAAAAGAAGAACCGCGAGTTACACAACGACAAAAGTTTTCTGAGGGGAGAGGGATAGGGAAGTTGACTTCCTTGCTTGCGAAACATCAGATGGGAAATGACTGCACTCCCTGATTTGCTTGATTTGGGACGCCGTATTGTATCGTGGGATTGCGTGTTGTTCATACCCTGTTTCCGCCTCGTGTTGGGTTTGAATTGCAAAGGTATTATGTGATGATGTGGGATTTGAGACCCGTTCTTGGGATATGGTGGGTAGATTGGTAGGTATCTCCATGGAATTCGTATGGGGTGAGGGGTTTTTTGTTGGGTGATGATGTTGGCATTTCTGCCTTGGAGTCTCGTGTTGGGTTTGATTACTGGGAAGGGTTTACGATGGCAATGACGAAGCAAGATGGGAATTGAAGTTGTATGTGGAATAGAGACAGACTTCCGATTATTTTGTAAGACTGTTACTAACGTCTTCCATGGGGTGTGATGACAGGATCGTGTTTGCTTTGAGTACTGGCAATATACTGTATGACTATCTCATCATGATTCATGTGGATTGAGCCACTGGTGGATGGCGATGGTGACTTCCTCACATCTTGATTCTTGATCTTAGCAGAGATTTTCAGGAAGTATTATGTAAACTTGAAAGTCTCTTCCTGACTAAGGAAAGTTACACAACGAAGTTAACAACTAAATCATTTCTGAAAAACAAGAACTTCGACCAGATTACAAAATCCGACAGACAACCAACTTATATCAAATTGCTCCGCTTTCATATGTAGCTATGACTTAGACATGATTTCACATCCATCAATTATCTAAACTGATAATCACACGAGAGTCTTCTCATACCCTGCCTACCTATAGTATAATGTTATAACTAAAAAACCAAAAGACCAAGATATAAGAATTCCGCAAAAAGAAACACCCCCATTTTAGAAAAAACTAGAACTTCTTACCAGTGCTTATTATAATTCATCCAGAAAAGATATATAGATTAGGCCGCTGCCAAATAAACTATCGTCAAACAGGACCCAGGTATATCAAAATGAACGAAATCCAAAAAATGCATAGCAACGCCGCAACGGATAAAAAATATATATAAATATATCGAGACTTGAGTATATCGAGTAAAGAGAACTTTCTCCGATACAAATGAACCAGAGATTTCCGAGAAGGAAATATATCTAGGATAGTTTGGTTTTCTGGTAATTTTATATCGAGGTAAACTGCTAGAAAGTGGCGCTAGCCACTTCGTTACGCTTCATGAGAAATGCTCTACTAGAGCGACATGTGGATAATTCGGAAATCGGCATCGAAGCCCAGGGGACCTCAAAATCTACAGGAAAACATGCGTCAAAAAAGTATTCAGGAAATCGTGTATGAGACCGCCGAATATGAAATGCAAAAAAGAACAAATGAGCTTGATCCTTAACTCCAAAGACGCTTTGCTCGACATGTTCTATCATTGTGTTTTCTCATTTTGACTCATATCGTATCATCTACCCTCTCCCTCAGTTCGCGGGTAATCTCTCAACAACTGCTGCCATCTCCTCATCCGTATAGATTCTGAACCCCTTCTCCTTGGTCACGCTTGCTAGTTGAACGTTCTTGGAATCGAGCTTCTCCTCCATCACTTGCTTCAGCGTCTTCAAGACCAGGGTCTCGGCTTCTAAGATTGTCAAAGACTATAACTGCGTTAGAATTTTGTCCGAAACATAAGTTAACAGAGGTGCACGGAAGGATATTCATACCTTGTGAAATTCGTTTTGCAACTCAGCCTGAGCACCTTCCGAACCCGATCCAATAGCCTTTGCATCATATCTATAAAAGGTTCCACTGGGCTCTGCGTGGTATAATTGTGGTCCGTCCTCATCATAGCCTGCAATCAAAAGAGCCACACCAAATGGTCTACTCATAATGCTCTCCTCGCCATCCGCACCCTCTCCAAATCGCAATGCCAAATCGCAAATCGCCTGTGTACAGCTCTCCACTCTGAGTGGCTCGTTGAAGTGAAATGCGTGGTTTTGTGATTCGACTCGAGCGTGCTCAACCATTGAACGGGCATCTGCTTGAAGTCCGGACATGGCGCATCCGATGTGACGGTCTATCTCGACAATCTTTTCGACGGAGGAGGTTTCCAGAAGAGTTGAGGTGACACGCTTCTCTACACCCAAAACTACACCCCCACCAGTTGCAACGCCGATTGCAGTTGATCCAAGCTTGATTGCCTCGAGGGAGTATTCGACTTGGAAAAGACGTCCTTCGGGGGAGAAGGTGCTGTACGGTTGTTAGAGCGTTGTTTTGGGAGGGGAATAAACGGGTTATGTGTGTACGTACTTGATACCCCGATCTGAGAGGTTGTTAGTTATGATCTTCAATGTTTGGAAAGCTCTTAGTACTTACCATATTCTGACCTAGCAATAAACATCTTGAAATTGCGGGGGTTGGAGGAGGATTGGTGAAGGAAATTTAGAAGGGAGATTTATTCAAAGATCGCTGGAGGTTCAATGCAGCTACCGATTATCGTACGATGGTTATGAAGCGTGTGTGTTGATAGAACAGCTTGAATATCTGATCTGGGTGTCGTTGGATGGACCAGGCAAGCAGAGCAACGCGGAAGCTCCAGCTACGCCGCTAACTTGTATTTGGCTAGACCCATTTTATGAAGCGGCAGCGCGAGGCTGAATTGTAGCCTGGCGGTATTCGGCGAACTCTCGGCGCGAAGTCGCTGTAATTCCGGTACGGGGCGCGACTGTAGCCGATGGTACCCAACCAAAAGTCGCGTCTCCGGGTTTATTTACTGGATGCGCCTGTTTCAATACAACACAGTAGAATTCGCCAAAGGAACGGCATGTAATTGCCATGTATACCTCGGGCAACAGTCGAGGCCCCTCACGATCAGAACGGAGAAGTGGCACCGACAATGGTTCAAGCCAACCCCGCGATTCGCAGGGCAGTAACAGCAGAAACGAGAAACCAGACCCTCGACGACAACAATCACCCCCACCAGGAGCTTCTCACCGAAGGCATCAATCAGGTCCGCAGCGAGCGAATAGAGAGGTAGATGAAAGGAGAAGGGAGAAGGTTCAGGTTACAACCAGAGAAACGGTGACGAGGAAACGAAGCCCAGAAAGAGAGAGAAGACCTGCCACAGCACAAGCTACCGAGAGGCAACGACCACCCCCAGATTTGGTCAGGGCACACTCTGGAGATTCAAGACCGTCTAATAAAGCGGAGGTACCTCAAAGTAGAAGCTCTTTCGGTAGCTGGGAATGCTCAATAAACTAATACTCGAATAGCAGCACCATGGCGACCATCGGTTTCTCTGATCTCCCATACCTCAGCACCCTTAGCTTCACGAATTACGATTCCACCGCTCGCTTCACTGGCACCAATTGGACTGCAGCCGAAACCATTAGATGAGCTCTCCTTAGAGCTACAAGAAGCAGCCATTCTGGATGATCTTCTTATGGTGTTTATGGGATATGAAGGCCAGTATATTCGGTTTGAGAAGAAATATAATCCCAACGAGGAGAAGGATCGACTTGCGGGACCAAATTTCAAAATTCTACCAGGGCTGGATCTGAGTTTACAGGACCTGACGATGAAGATGTTGAAAATGGCAACTCATTATGGCGCTATACAAGCGTTTGTCGAAGTTCAGAGTCGGGAAGAGTTTGGTGCCGTTAATCATGCACTTTGCGCTGCAATACGAAAGCTGATTCATGACTACCAAGTCTTGATTGCTCAACTGGAAACACAGTTTCTTACGAGTTCTAACTTCACTCTGCATGTTCTTAATCTACACACTCTTCCTACCAGCCATATGCTTTCCCAGATATTTTCATTGGCACGGGAAATTTTAAGACGAAACTCGTTATTGGAAGAAGACCTGGAAGATTCCGACGATGGTCTGGACGATATAGAAAATATCCTGGAAAGTCTTCGGGAAGGCGGTGATTTAGGCACAAACAACATACCTGGAAAGAAAATTTGCAAGGGGGGCAGTGTTCTCGGGCTTATCACCAACCGATTAGAGTCATTATCAGGAGATCCAGCCGCTCGATCACTTCTCACATCGCTGTTGCGAGATGCCAGTCGACCTTATATGATAATGTTGAACGAGTGGCTCCATCACGGAAGTATCAAAGATCCACATGCTGAATTTCTGGTCAAGGAGCAGAAGAGTATAAAAAGAGAAAGACTTGAGGAAGATTACACAGATGAATACTGGGAGCGTCGTTACACCATGCGCGATAATGATGTACCTCCACAATTGCAAGGCGTCAAGGACAAAGTTCTCTTGGCTGGCAAATACTTGAATGTTGTTCGAGAGTGTGGTGGTGTCGATGTTAGCAAGGCAGTTACAGATGTCCCACAATCGTTTGACGATAAACGATTCCTGGACAATGTCAACAACGCTTACGCCCACGCGAATCAGTCTCTTCTGAAGCTTCTACTTACCACGCACGCTTTACCAGCACGACTGCGATCCCTCAAGCATTATTTCTTTCTTGATAGGTCTGATTTCTTCTCCTACTTCCTGGAGCTTGGTACTTCGGAGCTTTCTAAACCGGTCAAGAAGGTCAACACTAGCAAATTACAGTCCCTGTTAGATTTGGTATTACGGCAACCTGGCAGTGTGGCTGCACAGGATCCATTCAAGGAAGATATTAAAGTGGAGATGAATGGAATCAGCTTGACAAATTCCTTGACCCGTGTAGTCAATATTTCCGGAATTGAACAAGGCGAGTCGCTTCAGACGCCTGCTACTTCATCGATTAGCAGTGAGCCCGATGCGTCTGCGTCCGGCTTTACATCCTTGCAATTGGATTACTCGGTTCCTTTCCCTGTATCACTTGTGATCAGTCGAAAAACTGTTTGGAGATACCAAGTCTTGTTTCGATATCTTCTTTCTCTGCGCTACTTGGAACAACAATTAGCCTCCTGCTGGCAGGCGAACAACCGAGTTAAAAATTGGTCGCGAAGGAGCACTGATTCCGGGCTTGAGATATGTAAACGCAGAGTGTTCACTTTGCGTGCTCGCATGTTGGTGTTTGTACAACAGCTGTTATACTTTTGTACCGCTGAAGTTATTGAACCCAATTGGCAGGCGTTAATGGCAAAGCTAAATGGTAAAGAGGATAGCAAGGGTGGGACTTCGTATATCCGAACCGTTGATGAGCTCATGCAAGATCATGTTGATTTTCTCGATACGTGCCTGAAAGAATGCATGTTGACAAACAAGACGCTTTTGAAGGTTGGTTTCATTCTCGCCAATCCAAGGACTATCTACTTACAGTGAATATTAGGTGCACTCTAAACTCATGCAAACCTGCACATACTTCACCACTTATATCAATCATCTCTCCCGAGAGTTGGAAAAAATCGACCCAGATTTGGGCGATGCTGGTGATGCAACGCTACAAGAGAAGCGAGAAGAGAAATTCCAGCGGTTACGGGACAACTTGGTCAAATATGAGGATAACTTTAGCAAGCATCTCCAGATCCTACTGGATGCTCTGAATCATTATGCGGCGACGGAGACGGTGGTGCTACTTGGACTTTGTGCAAGATTGAGCACAGCAAACCAGGGCACTAAGCATAGCGGGCTTCGGGTAGATGAGGAGATTGGAGTTCGGGATTGAATGGGAGGATATTCGATGGTGTTTAGGAAGCGTGTTTATGATATCCATGATGCCTGCTTTTCTGACTTGAATTGGTATATATTACGGAGTATGTGATGAGATAGGATGAGATAGGATGGTCGTCTAACAGGCTCATCAAATCATACCGACCTAGTGGAGGCCTTGACTCCAGCTCGCTAGCAGAATATAGTCACGTGATATGACAGAATACAAGTCTGTGCGGGTGGCCCGGGGGCCTCACCCCAGTAATGATTAATGAAAAATGGAGGGGTGAGAGGGGCGGCATCGGAGAGGGGGTTGGAGGGGTACCCAGCAAGTAGTACCTAGGTAGGTAAGGGGTGCAAATTGAGTGATGCCAAAGAACAATACCATCGCACGTCCAACTTGGCGATTTGGAATCTGCAAGTCATGGTCGTTGATATCAGAGAATTCTCCCTTGAAACGGGGATTCCGTATATTACAGTGTGTATTATTATATGATGATTCCATGAACTAGTGATAGTCGTTACGAGCTACGTCTCACAGTTGGCCCGTCCACCCAACACACCGCGCACCTCCAACCGTCGGGCGACCTAACCTGACAGCGAATTCGCTGGACGGGAATACACAGTCACCCCTCCGTACCCATTTGCGCACCACTCAGATTGGCTCCCGCGCCCTGCAAGCTGCAACGCCGCACCTCTCAATACCACCTCCTGCACCTACCACCTACCGCCTACCACCTACCACCTCCAGACTCCCTACACCTCTACTTACAACTCCAACTCTCTGGAATCGAACAACATCACCTCAAATCCTATCTCATCCTCCCGTCTTTCGTATGCAGCGTGAAGCAGCGGATCGTTGGGCCCGTAAAAGATACTTCGGCTAGCTCTTGCTGCCGTTAGTTTACATCAATTGATTTTTTTCTTCGATTAGGCAAGTCTGACTTTCTCCCGACCCTCTTGCAGCCAGCACAGCATACCGAGCCTGGAGAAGCGGTGAATCAGACTGCGAGCTTGATCCGAGCTTGATCTCTGTAGCTCCCACCTTGGACAACGAATTCGTACAACGGATCCATCCTATGCATTGTGGCAAGGCGGAATACATAAACACAGCTTGCTAACGAATGTCACCTTTCATCAGATCCGCCTTTCCACCTTCCCTCGCTTCTCCCACGTCATAGGCAGATTCCCCATCAACCACCAACATGCACGTCTCTGCGATGCTGGCTGAGGCCAAGAACTCTGGCCAGCCCAAATACTCCTTCGAATTCTTCCCTCCGAAAACCGCTCAGGGTGTCCAGAATCTCTATGATCGCATGGACCGTATGCATGGGCTGGGTCCCAGCTTTATAGACATTACTTGGGGGGCAGGAGGACGTCTGGCCGAACTCACCGTTGAGATGGTCAGCGTGGCTCAAGCGCAATACGGCTTGGAAACTTGTATGCACTTGACATGTACCGACATGGGACAGGACAAAGTCGATGAGGCGCTCAAAAGTGCCTACAAGGCAGGTTGTACCAATATCCTCGCCCTCCGCGGTGATCCACCCCGAGAAAAGGAGAAGTGGGAGGCAGCCGAAGGAGGGTTTCGATACGCAAAGGATTTGGTCCAACATATTCGACAAAGATATGGAAACCATTTTGACATTGGCGTTGCTGGATACCCAGAGGGTTGCGATGACCAGGATGATCCTGAGCTTCTTTTGGATCATTTGAAGGAAAAGGTTGACGCTGGGGCTACTTTCATCGTAACACAAATGTTCTACGATGTCGATAATTTCCTTGCCTGGGTCGGAAAGGTTCGTGCCAGAGGTGTGAGCATCCCAATTATTCCCGGGATTATGCCAATCAACACATACGCCAGCTTCGTGCGCAGATGTAATCACATGAATGCCGCCATTCCACCTAAATGGAGTCAGGTACTGGAAGCTGTTAAGAATGACGATTCAGCAGTTCGAAGCATTGGAACTGGTTTGGTTGCCGAAATGTGCCGCAAAATTCTCGACTCAGGCCTAATTCACCACCTCCATTTTTACACAATGAACCTACAACAGGCTACTCGCATGGTCTTGGATGAATTAAAGTTGACACCCTCCCATGAGCGACCTCTCACTCCCGCTCTTCCTTGGAGACAATCTTTGGGTCTTGGACGCAGAGAGGAGGATGTTCGACCTATCTTTTGGAAGAACCGCAACAAGTCATACGTTGCTCGAACTCAAGATTGGGATGAGTTTCCTAACGGTAGATGGGGTGATTCAAGATCTCCTGCTTTCGGTGAGTTGGATGCCTACGGCATCGGGTTGAAAGGCACCAATGAACAAAACCGAAAGCTTTGGGGTGACCCAGCTTCGGTCTCAGACATTGCCAATCTCTTTGTGAAATACCTCGATCAGGGCATTGAAAGTCTACCTTGGAGTGAAGCGCCTATTTCTAGTGAAGCAGATGTCATCAAGACCGATTTGATTGCTCTGAACAAACGCGGTCTTTTGACTATCAATTCTCAGCCAGCTGTCTGTGGTGTCAAATCGTCTCATCCAATTTACGGTTGGGGGCCAACAAATGGTTATGTCTACCAAAAAGCTTACCTAGAACTTTTGGTTGCCCCTACATTGATCGATGAGCTTTTGCGAAGAGTTGAATTGGATCCCGATTTGACATATTACGCAGTCACCAAGGCCGGCAACTTGAAAACCAATTCGCCCGGTGAAGGTCCCAATGCAGTCACTTGGGGTGTATTTCCAGGAAAGGAGATTGTTCAACCTACCATTGTGGAAACCATCAGTTTCTTGGCCTGGAAGGACGAGGCTTTCCGTTTGGGAATGGATTGGGCTCATTGCTACTCTGCCTTAAGTCCTAGTCGACAACTGATTGAGAATATGATGGAGACATGGTATTTGGTCAACATTGGTATACTTCTTTCTTTTCCTTATATGATTTATCTAACCTTGCTTTAGTCCACAATGATTTCCATCAAACTCATGGTCTATTCCCTCTCTTTGATGGTCTCGCAGTTGAAAATCTCGAGAAGCCATTTGAGGTACACACCAACGGGGTCGAAAGTAATGGTGTGAAAACCAATGGCACGACCAAGGCTTAAACGCCGTCCTTCTACCAAATATCTTCAACGATTTAATGATTCAACATTCAGGTGGATGACGATACGAAAACTATTTTTTTTTATTAGGTTAGGTTATGGGGGACTGGGGCCGGCTGGCATTTGTTTATCACAATCTGCATATAGCGACGGTGTTTTTACGGCCGGGGCAAACTTCAACAAGTTTGGCGTTTTTTTTTTGTTACACAGACTGGATTTTTGATCTCAACGATCTGTTTTCGGTCTAGGGCATGGGGAGATAAAAAGCGCGTTCTTGTTTTACCCTTTTATTTTCCCTTTGATTCAACAATCACCCCCTTTTGATGTAAATTTGAAATTACTTTTTTTCCCTTTTCTTACTTTTTTCTTCGCTGTGGTACTCTCGGTCAGGCATTTGGGTTGTGCGTGGGATACATTACTACATTACTACTGGGTTTCGGGCCTTCAACGGCGCTAACATTGCTGGCATAAGATGGTCGCTGGGCATTTGAGGCGTATTCTTTTATACGTTTGGTGATGGATGCTGTTCAACATTAGTGGGGTTAGTGAGTGGTATTTGGGGATTTGTGGATGAGCGAATAGATGAATTACTTTTTTCTTTTTGTGGTTGTTGGTGAATGCGGATTTTGATTGTCGTGATGGGTGGGTGTGAATGTGATGATGTGATGCTTGCAGTGGTGGATGTGATATAGTTTTTTGAGTCCTTTGAGTCTTTTGAGTTTTTTGAGGGTTTGAAAGTTTAGTGTTCGGGTAGGGAAGAATCGGATTCTTTGTGAAATGATTAGTTGGATGGTTAGGGTGGATTGTATCGTATTTCTCGACCCTAAAGACTAAGGTGGTGACTAAACTTTTATGGTGAGAGCGGATGTTGATGTCGATGTAGATGTTGATGTTGATGTTGATGGATTTCTAGGGTTTACTAGTACTTTTACGTTTTTACTTTTTTCTTTTAGTTCTGCTTTTCATCCTGGTGGGACTAGGGTTCAGGAATTGTTGAAAGGGGGGTTTGAGGCACTTTGGGGAGGTTAAGTGATGTCTGGGTGTGTGGAAGATGGGGGGAAGGGGGTGGCTGTCTTGATGAGGGGGAAAGGGGAGGTAGGATGTGAGGTATATACCTTGTCTTTGACATAGCTAGGGGGTTCATTGTTTCTCGAAGAGTGTGGGTGTGAAGGAATAGTGAGGAAGAGATGGGAGAGTTGGGGGATTTTGGGGGTACGTATGTAAATCTTAGAAGGTGTTGTATTGTAAGGTTTATTGTTATACATGAGTGATTGTTGTTTGATTCTCGTAAATGCTGTTTTTGTTGCTGGTTATTAGTTAAGTAATCCTTTCTGGCTTATTTGAGTATTAGTAAGTGTTCTGAAGGTTTGGGTATATTTGGAATATTCGCAGCTTCGCTTAATTTGCTGAGAAGTGGATAGGATGATGGTATTGTTGGGATGATGGGAAGGAATTGTAGCCCGGGGTTTTTATAGTGATGGAATCCAGTTTAGTTGTAAAGTTGTTTATTGATTTGCTATACGTAAGTGATTTGCGATTTGAGGACCTGAGTACCGAGTGTTGTACTTGAGATGGATGATTATAAAATTGAGGTTGATGTTCGGTATCTGGAGTATGATTTTAAGGATTCTATGATTCGATTTTAAGGTAGGATAAACGAGAGGATTATTGATTTGGAATGAATGTTCTAGTGGATATATCTGTTTCCTTTTGATTAAAAAGAGAGCCTTATGTAAAGTAAGTGATTGTAACAACTATCTCCTCCGTGGTACTATATATACACAAGATCGTCCTGAATTTAGACAATTTTCGCTCAACTTGTATAGAAATTATACATAATACGGTACTTAGTAGAACAATTTAATAGAGTTAGCTAAAAGCTACTTGACACGCTCTCAAACTCTTCTTATAGAACGAGAATTACGGAGGATATAAAGTAAATTACTACCAAATCGGTCAGTTAGTCAATATATCGACCAGTCACATACTGTCGGTCTGAGGATCACGCTTGATGGGTGCTAGCGTTGTCTACTCCTCGGTAAAATAGTCTCCTAATTTCAATCTCAATAGCAAGGATTGTCCCCAACTTCCAATTAGTCGAACGGACGGGCCAGGACAACTATCACTGGTTATACAGAGTATAATAGATTCCATTTTGGAATTGCAAATTATATAGTTGGGTTATTAGAATGTGCCATAAAGGGGGTCTGGGATGGAAAGGAATTCAGAATTTCAGATGCCGAATGTTGCCTGGGTTATAATCCAGTACTACCAGTACTCTCTGACTTTTCTTCAAAAGTAATGATTATTACCGCTTGGATGGAGCAACTCATAAGTTCATAATAAGCACACCCTTTATCGTCCGTCACATTTGACTCCTTCCGATAAAGTACGAAGTAAAGAGTGAGCTCGGATTGAACCCCGGCCTGTCACTATTGCGGCTTGAGCCCAATTCTTACCCAAGCCAGCGGATCGAAGACTCGGACCTGGGCATTATAGAATTTTATCACATATGATCCACGGGAACGTCTCCGGCTTTAAGCATCCGATGTCCATCCTCTTTATACTTCGTATTTGTGGTCCTTCCAAACTTTTAATCCGGGCTTTCTTCTCTATTCGGCTGCTGTGCCGCATTTTTCACGTATAACATTTGCACAGCCTATCGGAAGTATCCCCCTCAATCGGGTTCCTGGGAAATCCGTTAATCTTGCCGAGTAATATGATCGCTGCAAATTAACGAATTGGAGGACTGGAATTCCACGGGATGAGGCCTTTCCCTTCCGCGATACCGCGCTCTTGTTTCTCGGGATTGTCAAAGAGCTGCCCACTTTGCCCAGAGGTCAATTCAGGTGAACATCCCTTGATCATCTACAGAATAAAGTTTACCATTGTAAATCGTCTCTAAGGCTAATGCTAGGGGTAACGGTGGAGTGTGGGATAGTCTCTCGATGTGTAGACTATAAAATCTTAATTGCTTGAATTTCGTTTTCTCGGGTGCGAAAGATTGTGATGAGCGGTCGCTCCTTGTGGTCAGACCTTTCTCCGAGACATATACTTCGCACGAAGTACGGAGTAGAAAGTGGCCCAAACAGCTATGAAGAGTGGTCTTGACTTCTGCCACTCTTAGTGCACTCCACTCTCAGCCCAGCATTAGCCTTAAGAGACGATTTAAATATAATTGATCTATGTATGTTTTAGAAGCCATTTTGCTATAAATCCAGAAAACAAACCAGTTATTTGCTTCTACGATAATAAGGCCAGTAATTAATACCACTTTCGATAGCCCAAACCATTCCTACAGTTCATTTTATTTTGTGACTATTCCTCTAACCGCAGTATTTCCAGTATGTGTACAGAGAGCAATGTTTTGAGGCAATAAGCAAGACACCCATAAGTTTTTCGGCTAAGCTTTTTGATCCCTGCGCTACAGCCTTACAGTATCATGAGCCGGCACCAACACTCACATTTTTCTGCTCAAAAGTACGGAAAGTCACTGGCGTTTGTTTGACTCCGGCATCGTGCTTCCCAGTAATCCAGTCCCGAGTTTCTCTCTGAAACACACACAATGTGGAGGCAGTGCAACCCAAGTCGGACATACTGCGGGGTAAAATACAGTAGCCTAACGCCGCGCTCACTAAAAACTCAGACAAGATGAACTCAAAATACGACATATCAAGTGGCCAGAACCCTTAGGGCCTGTTTTCCCAGAATCTCGAGCCACAATCTCTTTACTTATTGGCGCCCTTGGAAGGTCTACAAGGCGTATCCTCAGGACCGTGGGGCAAAAGTGGCTCTTGTACTCCACTAGTCAAAATCACACTTCAAAGTTGGCTAGAAAAGTCTTTCAGGGCATATACGCTATAGCTTCAGGGCAGTAGGGCCAAATAAGGCCTAAAACCCTAAGTAATCGTACAAGAATATAAGGTAGTACATTCGATAGTAAATACTTTATTTAGTCCCTGAAATTATAAAATATACTAAGGTTTTTAAACTAGGAAGAGACTTAGAGTATAGACGCCTAAAAAAGGCTAGGAATAGAGTATATATAGAGCTCTTATAAGAATAACATTTTAGTTTAATTAAAATATTCTTTTGCCTTTGTCTTCTAGCAGTAGGTATATTATGTCTCAATATCCTAGAATTAGAGTTACTGGGCACTTAGCGTCTATACGTGGACGGACTCTTGGATAGCCGCTACGTAGGCGTAAAGAGCCGTATACGCGTACAGGTGAGGCTCAAGTGCGCATGCGGCTCTCAATGCGGCTCCCCGTGTGGCTAAGTGTGGCTTTGCGGCCTTGGCGGACCTGGCCCTCACGAAGGCTGTAAGAGTCTCCCTGGAGACTCTTATACTGAGATTGGCTATAGAACTAACTTTATAAGTTAGGTTTTGTTTTGTACCCTATTAGGCTCTATTGTCCTGAATCTATAGCGTGTGTTAGCCTGAAGGACTTTTCGGACTTTTCAGTCTTGTGTACGAAGTTACGATTCTGACTACCAAGCACAAGAGCCACTTTTGCCCCACGGTCCTGTGGGTACGCCTTGTGGACCTTCCAAGGACGCTAATAATTATAGAGATTGTGTTATAATATTCTCGGAAAGCAGGCCCTTAATAAGGACGACATACTTCAAAAGTACTTCCTGACATCACCCTTTCACGGCACCAAAACGAACCATGGATTCCTACCCTCAACACCAGTTCACCACCAAGAGGTCCTTTACATATAACTACTACATTACCCCACCACAGCCTGGGAAAGAATGGGTTCTGCTCCTCCATGGCTTCCTTTCTGCTCCTTTCCATTTCAGACATCAGATGAAGTATCTCTCAGAGAAAGGGTATGGAATTCTAACGCCTGATTTATTGGGTTATGGGGAATCTTCTCAACCGGCAGATGTCAAGGCGTATACGGGGACAGGAATGTCAGAAGATCTCATAGAGATTTTGGATCACGAGAAAATTGAGCATGTTCTTGGTGTTGGTCATGATTGGTATGTATCCCATATATCAATTTCGGCCTGTAGTTTGCTTCGAAGAAACGATGATGTTAATAGAAATCAGGGGATCATTCCTTCAATCCCGACTAGCAAATTACTACCCCTCCCGAATCAAGAAATGCGTATTTCTAGATGTGGGCTACTTACCGCCTGGCAGTGCTATGACCAGAGAGACTGCCAAGATTCTTAACACTATGACGAAGAAACAAGTTGGGTATTGCTGTTTTGGTTATCCCTTGTTTTTTGACGAGGATGGTGCTACTAAGTTGATGGAGGACAATGTGTGTATTTCAATTTTCTTTTTGAAGAACAGGATTTCAAACTGACCTGCTTGATAGATTGACAGCGTGATACCACTGTTTTTTACTCGGGATGAGGAGATAGTAAAGGAGTATATAGGCGCAGAGGGAGGCACTAGAAAATGGCTAGAAGGGAAGATGACAACTGAGTTACCATCGTTTTTTACACCTGAGGTAAGACAATTCTGATATCAATGTACCAATGTGATGTTCGCTAAAAGATATATCAGGACCAAGAACACTTCCGCAAATATTTCTCAACCGGTTTCTCAGGGCCGGTAAATTGGTGGAGAGCACAGATCCACGATATCAACCACGAAGATGAAAAAGGTACATCCCAGCAGTGATTCCTTTTGACTTGCAGATTATTTCATGTTTCTAACTGTGGTGGAGATATCCCAGATCTGTCGAAGGAGCTTGAGCAACCAGTTTTGATAGTCTGTGCGAGGAATGTTATCTCTATGGCAGCAGATTTTGCCGGACACATGGACAAGTATTGCGACGATATGGAGGTAAAGAAGACTACGGCTGGTCATTGGATTATGTTAGAGAACATTGATGAGACTAACGAAACGCTGGAAAGGTTTTTTGAGAAGTGAAGCCTTTTGATTGTATTATATGAAACTACTCCCATAGACCGAGAGAATCAACGAAACTGCAAAAGTTCTACATATGTTCTGATTTGAAAAACTATCTTGCCTGAATAGTGCCATTGGTTGAAGCCCCTTCAGTGGTTTGGGGTTTGCATTCGGCTCAAAACCGCCAACACATATCATCATAAAACAAGAGGTAAACTTCTTGCAGCGATATGATTTCCAAGCTCAACCCAAAAGCAATCTGCCTTCTCGCGATCGAAAGTCACGAAAATACATGTCCAGCGTCCAAACTTTCTCAGCGTGAAACCAATGACAGCCTTTTCATACTTCATATGGAGACTTCTCTTCAGCCCAGGCGACCTTGCCATTTTCAATCTGTTCTTTCTTGTAACTTTCAAAGAAAGCTTCAAAGTCTACCCGCAGTTGTCTGTTGTTCATTAGGCGTTCGGAATTTACAGTGAGAAAGTCAGCCCACTCTCTGATTGTGCCGACATCAGATCGTCGAGAATATTGCAAGAGTGCCTCGGCTTGGAGGGGGGTGATGTCTTTTCCATCTTGTCGAGCGATGTGAAGGATACTCGAAGGGGTTTTGTGGAGAAACGCAGGAGAATGCAGGTGTTGCTTGCGAGGCCACTCCGAAGAAGAGGTATAAATGAAGCTCATCGGGAGTCCCAAAACCTTCGAAAACTCGAGAGTATTTCCATCTTTCATAAGGGGCCCATAGAGTCGGTAACTACTCTCACGATACTTATATCCTGCCTCAGAACTCTCAACTCTGACTCCTCGAATACTCTCGTAGAGCGAGTTTCCTGCCAACAGCCCCTTCGCTTGGTCTGCTTCGGGTCGACCTAGGAACTTGCCTTGCCAGGTTCGTGATTCTGCAACCATTTCGAGGTCTTTGATTGTGATATCCTCGTATGGCTCATGGTTCTTGACGTGCTTGCGGGACAACTTCACGCCCACAAGCGGTGCATCACCTGGCAGATGCGTACGATTCTCCAATAGTTTCAACAATGAGTTGTTTTCCCAATCGAAATTGTAGATAGAACCAATACCAACTACACTACCGGTCATGAATGCAGGCTTTTGATATGGCTCCGCGGCATTTTGACCAGGTTGCAGCTTGTACAGAACCCAGACGAAGACCACATCCGTGGATGTCTCATGAAAGATGGAACCCAGGACTACGGAGTGGTTTGGTGGTGGCTGAGGCTTTGGATTCTTGATAGTGAACGAATTGAGCTGTTGGCAGAGGCTTTCATGTGTCACTTGGCCTATCTCGAGACAAGCGATAGAGCAGTAAGGCGCTGAGGAGCAATAGAGGCAGCCAAATCTAGCAGCACCGCGGCAGATTGAACATTCTTGAGAGGACTGGGCAGGTACAGAATCATCTGCGCGAGTGACTCGTTTTGCTGGAGGCTCCGAGGAGCTAGCTTCCTGTTGCATTGATGTCAGCTTCGGTTCTAATACTGTATACTGCCATCGTCTCGATCCTAGAATGAGTACGAACGAGAACTACTTACATTGAGAGACATGTTGATCCAATGCAATATTTGCGCGCTACCTGGAGAGGAAAGGGCGATTCTACAATGTTGTGGTCAGCACCTCACTTCAACGAAGTGTTGGAAGAACTCTCGCCCTTAAGGAAACTGTTTGCGCGTTGATTGTGGTACTTACGAGAACAGATTGAAACCTGTGGCCTGAAACACAAAGCTCGACGCCGTGGGATTGGGAGGTGGAGGAGGTGGGAGAGGTTGAAGATGTGTGTCGCCGAGCAGGCTCAAAAACTTGACGCGAGCGGGGTCATACGCTAGTCCTTATCCTTCCCCCTAAGGACAAGGGAGAAAGGTGAGAACGATACAACTACCGAGGAGCCTCGTCTCACATTTTTAATTTGTAAATATGCTCCAGATCTCTTTCAATTGGCAAACTCTCTATCAAAATATGACTTGATAGATTGATTTAATGACTAGCAAACCTGTTGGAAATATGAAGCCGAGAGAGTTACTCTGCCATGAGCTCAAACTACAGTACTTGCAAAGCTTATAGGCTGAAATTCTTTCCGAGGCTCACATCATACTGCAACTTGGCTTCGAATGTCTTTCTACCCTGAAAAAGATTGCAGGAGCGTCGGTCCAAGACCGTTCTTCTACTATTCAAAAACGCAGCATCAAGAAACCAATCAATCAGTCAATCAAGAACTGCAAGATTAAACTACAAAATCGGATAGCAAACATCTCATATCCCACCAACCGCAGCACCAAGGCGAAACTCCATCAAGTGGACTCTAAAGTATTAATTCTGTATTAATTCCTTCTATAACAAACAGACACCCTGCTATACAAAGAGATGTGAAGAGACGGGCGAAAGTAAATTCATTTATGCTGTGTGTGGACGCTGAATGTCTTGACCTTATTGTCAACCCAGAGTGTTTACAAAGGTTGTTGGTAGTCATCAGGGGAGACGAGCCTTAACCGATTGGCTGTGGTTGTTTTGACTTTACCCCACTTTTCATTTACATAGCATGTGGTGCATGCTGTGGACAGAAAAAGTGGCGGTTCATCCATGGGTCCGTGCACAATAAGCGATGACTTCTATACGAATATAACCAAGCCCCTAAGTAGGCTCAAAAAACGCTTGAAATTCCTATATTCATTAGAAGCTTAGGTATGCTAGAGGGAAGGAAAGAGAACTAGGTATCAAAAACACCTTTGCGCAATTGAAAAGTGAGTGCTTCTACTTCAGAGCAATTACAACGACTTTCATTAAAAGCTGTGCACCGTTTCTGGAGGGCGTTCCACCACTTTTTCTGTCTACTGCGTGTATAGCTACGAGATAGCAAAGAGTTATTAGGGGCGAGAGATCTATATCATTACAAAGTGCTTAAATTTAGATAAGAATTTCAAATGAGTCTTCGCGACATAGCTCTTACGTGTTACGCTATCCTTATTCTTTTTGATCCAAATGCGCTAAAATTTAGTATCACTCTTCAAGGGTAAGATACAAGTACCTAGTCTTTACTCTGTACACNTGTTATACGAAACTTCTCGTATAACTAAAATAATTATCCTAGGATACCTAAGCTAATATAAAGCAAGAGTTAACAATTATTCTAAGCTTACTATATAAAAGGTTGTTATACTAAACTTCTAGTATAATGAAAACAATTATCTTAGAATGCCTATACTACTATAAAATAAGAGCTAATAATTATTCTAAGCTTTTTATATAAAAAGTTACTATACTAGACTTCTAGTATAATAAAAATAATTCTCTTAGGATACTTGTACTACTATGAAGTAAGAGTAAACAGTTACTCTAAGCTTAGTATATTAAATGTTATTATACTAAACTTCTAGTATAATGAAAATAATTATCTTAGGATATATTGGCTAATATAAAGTAAGAGTTAACATTTATTCTAAGCTCTTTTTATATAAAACGTTATTATACTAAACTTCTAGCACAAGTAAATTAATTATCTTAAGTTACCTATACTAATATAAAGTAAGAGTCCATATTCATTACAAGCTCTTTGTATAAATATTTCAGTTATACTAAACTTCTAGTACAACTAAAATAATTATCTTAGGATACCTAGGTTAATATAAAGTAAGAGTTAACATCCACCCCAAGCTCTTCATAAAAACATTTTAGTTATACGAGGCTTCTAAGATAATATTATTCTAAAAGAGGTATTTACAGATTATTAAAAACGTTTGTTACTACTTAAAAATAGTAGAAGTTGCTGCTCCTAAGTTTTTGTATCTGAATATACATGCATATGCTGGTATGTACTAAGATTTGCTCTTACAAGGTACAATATATATTCCATTATATACGCTGCGAATCATTATTAGTTGTGGTCTGGTGGTTGATATATGGGTTGAAAATAGCTGTGGTTTATATTTCTATATCTACTTATTGTAACAGAACTAGTCCTTACTCTGTAAATACCTCAGTTAGAACAAAGTAGTAACCTCGAAGGGTTCAGTGGATCCGTGGGATGGAAGTGTGGTGGGGCGGAGATGTTATCCTGATGTTCCTCCTACTACGATAAAACTTTTGTTGGTGCGGTTCTCACCCGATCTTGTCAAAGTGGATAGGTTTACTTACAATCTAGTATAATCTTCTCGTCTCGATGTGATTTATTCCTCGTCCCTCGGATCCTCTTTTGACACTCTTATACTGAGATTAGTTTATTTACGAGTAGCAAATTCAATAAAAGAGGGTCCTGTCAGATACGTCGTATATTTTCTATTAAACAAGGATTTATGATTAGAGGAGTATTATATTATGCAGTTCCAGAGAAGTGATCTATATGCTGCCCCCCTGAATCTGAGCTGCAGAATTTAGAGATGTCGTTACACAATGACCATGGTCAGGAATGTCAGCTGCTCAGCCTATCAGCATCTCATCTTAGAAGCCAAATTGGCTATTATACAAAGGAGTGCTAAATGATAGAGGCGAAGATGGATAAAAGAATAGTGGGATGGAATGAGTTAAGGTAGAGGTCGCTCAAGTAGAAGTCAACTTCTTTGTTGTCAATAGTTAAACTCTACAAGAGAAGATAGGTATCTACTCAATCTGCCATTCACAGAACTCCCCAAAATTATTTCAGTGTTTTTGCAAGACAAGAATAAGAGTCATAGTTAGAACTTGTAGAAGTGAGAAGTGAGAAGTTACTTAAAGTATACATAGAAGACCCTTAGATAAAGAGGATAGAGATTCATCGTTTGGGTAGCCGAGACGACCATGGACTATCATAATATGTTAAAAGGGGAATGAAACAAAAGTGAACGCTCAATAGCCACTTGGATATGATTATGTATTCCCTATGTACACTTGAAGAATCCAGCTACTGAATCCCTCCCAAACCTGGGCATCAATTTTGTATTGATGAGCAACGCACCATCGCCTCCAGTAAATCACCGCAACACCACCAACCGCCCAAACCCCCTATTAGAACCTCTCTCCTTCCAAATCTTC
>LT855423.1:1189759-1209565 GCA_900184765.1 Hymenoscyphus fraxineus | reverse complement strand
CGCCTCAAACCCACTCTTCGCAAACCCCAAAATCTCATCATCAAAAGTCCCTGGCTGCAACCACACCCTTCGAACCCCAATCTTCTTCGCTTCCTCCAGCACCTTCTTGGTCACCTTTGGAGGCGTGATGATCGAAACGCCAGTATTCGAAGGGTCAGGGAGAGCAGAAAGGTTGGGGAGGGTGTCGTGCGAGGTGGAGAGTGCGGTGATGCTGGTGGAGGAGGGGTTGATGGGTGTCACGGGGAGAGAGTGGTCGAGGTACCAGGCGAATACTGGAGGAGGGTGGTTAGTTTTGGGTTCATGGGAAGGGAAGGGGGAAGCATACTTTTGTGCCCGAATTTGGAGGGGTCTGAGGAGGCGCCTACTACTGCGAAGTGGGTGGATGTGAAGAAGGTTTTTGCTGCGTCTGTCATTTTTGCTAGGTTTTTTGGTATGAGCATAAATTGGTTGTTTCAATTAGCTGTGATGGAGGTTTGTACTTGTAGCTCTCCAGCTTTTTTTTGGATCTGGGGTTGTTGATGGCGGGGAAATGCGGGCAACTTGCGTCATTGCTGATACCCCACTAGATTGGTACTGTACAGTATCTGAAGTGTTAGAACACTTGCTCTTTAGAATTGCCCCAAAACCGTTTTTTTTTTGCCATTTCTATGTCTTGGAAGATAGGACAGACGGAATTGCCCATCTGGAGTCTGTTAAAAATGATACATGCACTTATAGTACAAAGTACACATATATTTCCTGCTTTCGCTCTGAATTGAACCGAGGCATCTTGTTTCCAATTCTCTGACATCGCAGATCCAAGTTGCTGGATCAATCACCAAAAGCCATTGATCTCATAACGGACCATACAATTCCAGAAGTAGGATCTCAGAAGCTCCTCAGTTTTATTGCTATCACTTACTTGCTTCACTAAACTAACCAAATAGAAACTGACTAGCTTTATTCTTATAAAGGCAGCTCACCCACCCCCCTTTCCCTTCTCTCTCATCCTCCCTTCTATCCGAGAAAAAGAAAAGGAAGACTCCAATCCAGATATACAACAGAGCAACAGGCATTTCCAAAAAGATG
The DNA here is from genome assembly GCA_900184765.1 of Hymenoscyphus fraxineus. Taxonomy (NCBI): domain Eukaryota; kingdom Fungi; phylum Ascomycota; class Leotiomycetes; order Helotiales; family Helotiaceae; genus Hymenoscyphus; species Hymenoscyphus fraxineus. The sequence goes on along the minus strand of LT855423.1, from coordinate 1,208,497 downwards.
GCGACATTCTCGTATGTACCCCCCACCATCCATCTCCCCACCCTGTTAACCCCCCTTTAGAAAAACCACCTTCAACGCCCTCTCCTACGCCGCCTTCCGCCCCTCCTACCCTCCAAAGCTCTTCCAAACGCTCCTAACCTACCATCGCGGGTCTACAAATACCCTTCTAGATCTAGGCTGCGGCCCAGGCCTCATCTCACGATCCCTCTCCCCCTCCTTCAAAAACGTCCTAGGAACCGACCCCTCACCCGGTATGATCGCACAAGCGAAATCCTCCACCCCTCCAAATATTTCAAATATCCAATTCCGGGAGGCATCAGCAGAAAACCTGGGTTTTATCGAAGATGGGAGTCTGGATATGGTTGTTGCGGGCCAGGCGGCGCATTGGTTCGACTTCACGAAAGCCTGGGGGGAACTAGCGAGGAAGGTAAGGAAAGGGGGGACGGTGGGGTTTTGGGGATATGTTGATAATGTGTTTGTGGATTATCCTGCTGCTTTTGGGGTTTTGATGGAGTACTGTTATGCAGAGGGGAGGATGGGTCCGTTTTGGGAAAAACCCGGAAGGAATATTCTAAGGAATCGGTATCGTGATATTGTGCCTCCGGACAATGAATGGGAGGATGTGAGGAGGATTGAGTATGTACCCGGTACGGAGGGGAAGGAGAGTGGGAAAGGGGAGCTGTTGATGGGGAGTAGGATGAAGTTGGGGGAGATGGAGGGGTATGTGAGGACGTTTAGTGGGTTCCATAATTGGGCTTCTGCGAATCCCGGGAGGAAGGCGAGAAGGGAGGGGGGAGAGGGAGATTTGGTGGATGAGATGTTTGAGAGGATGTTGGAGGTTACGCCGGAGTGGAGGGCGATGGGGGAGAATTGGAGGGAGTTTGAGGTGGAAAATGAGTGGGGGAGTGTTATTTTGCTTGCGAGGAAGAGGTGAGATGGGGTTGGGATATTAGAAAGGTACCGAGTAGAATAGATTCTTTTTCATTACTTCTCTGTTTGGTATAGAATCATGGCGAGTCTATCACTTATTTTCAACTCGCATAAGAGAATGGAGGTGTCTATTGTAGTATCCATCCATTACATAGTCTTCCTTTTTACAAATACTCGCAACTCATTTGTTTGAGCCTTTCCAGAGAATTGAATTATTGTTTAAATAATTAATTCCCAAAGTGCTGGTAGAGGTGTTCCAACTATCAATCACTCACATAATTTTGTAATTCTTGGTTCAATGGCCCATTTGAACGCCAGCCCAGAATTTGCTCAGGGGGCTTATGACAGTCAACACGATTAGAGGATAAGAATGTATTGGACGAGAACTAGATTGCACACCTACAGGCAGTCAAGAACCTCGACTCGAAGTCATCAAAGGCTAGAGTATTAAAACTCCTATCTAGTTCAAAAATAAGGTTTCATGTGGAGTTTACATGACAGCACTCTCGCTTTTGAAGGTTGTTTGAGTCCAATCTCGGGTTTGTTTTGAAATTTATAGCTCTTTCGAAGAGGGGATACAACCAATCCTCACGACTGAAATGACGTAAAACAATTTGAGAAAAACAAATTATAGAAGTTGAATCGAATTATTCAAGTCTTCCAGCTCAAAAACGGCCACTGAAGCGGATCCTGAGTCGTTGTCACGCTAAGGATGGTTGCCATGGGCGCTGGAAACCCATGCATTAAATGGCACACGGACCCCAAACTTCCCCTTCTCTGCAGAACGAAACAGTCCTTAAATAAATAAATCCATTCAACCTCTGACAACACCATCCTCCACTCTCACCAACACTGAATATCTACTCTTACACCCAAATTAACCATGGTACGTTCGCATTCTTCCCTCTCGGTCCTCATCTCTGTAGATTCTTGGCCATGCCTACGCGCCACACTCGAGACTCGCGCCACAAACAAATGGGAGGAGGGAAGGGGTTGCGTCGTGAGGAAGCTGCTCCCCAGGGCTTCCATCAGTGACGGGAGAAGCACCTGCCAGCCTTGCGTGCTTCTGCGACTCTGCACCTGCATCGCAACCCCCCTCTGCCTCTGGATTCTTCTATTTACGCATCCTACCTTGCCATTGCAACGTGCCTGATCTTGTATCACATCTCATCATCCATCCACAAACAAACACATTTGAGCAATCCTACTTTTCTTGGTTACCCCTTGTCAAGAGACATCGAATAGTCTTCGGAGCAGCATCATCTTTGTCTTCACCCACCCACTTTCTTGTTTCCCTTGCGTTTGCAGCATTTACGGTCCATCAACAAATACACATCATGGCTTCATCAACTAATCCTACATACGATGCGCAGGCCTCTACCAATTACAAGGAAGCATTTGCTTTATTCGACAAGCGGGGAAACCAACGTGTTGCGCTCGATAGCTTGGGAGATTTACTACGAGCATGCGGTCAAAACCCAACTTTGTCCGAGATTCGCGATTTGGAGAAGAATGTTGGATCTGACTGTACGCTTCTTGACTCCTTCCCCCCAGACATGGAATGAATTCCGCGGAACCCGAAAATCAACATGCTGACTATATTCGCAGTCGATTTCGAGACCTTCTCCAAGATCCTCAACCGACCTGGTGGTTTCCGCGAACCCGGCGAGCCTGAAGAATATTGCCGCGGTTTCCAAGTTTTCGACAAGGACATGACGGGATTCATCGGTGTTGGACAACTGAGATATATTTTGACGAATTTGGGAGAGAAGATGAGTGATGAGGAGGTTGATGAGCTGTTGAAGGCTGTTGACACTAGTTCGGGGGAGATCAACTACACTGGTATGTTTACAGCAAAATATCCACTTACAGACAGACTTCCATGTTTTATTTGGGACAAGGAAGAAGTATACTTTGAAACCAAGCTGACATCATATCAAAGACCTCGTCCGGACAATCCTCGCAAACTAGACGCCCCGGAACTCTCGAAAGCGGCAGTCATGGTCGATATGGTGGTATGACATTTCTACATTAAATTCATGGCATGGATAGGGGCTCACTCAGGGCTGGGGAGGCGTTTTACGTTGTATGAAATATGGTTCTTCTGAAAGAAAGCTTCCGGGGAGCTGGGCGCGAATATCATGAATTCTGCTTTTTTTTTCATTCCTATTGTTGTGTACGAAGATTATGGTACATATCTTAGGAAAACAGTGATTGCATCTGATGCATTTTCTAACTCGCTCTACATTTTGGGGGGGTATCATTTTCGCGTCTATCCAGATCCATAACGAGAACATTCTTTATCCTCTCTCGCCATCTCTCATTCAAAAACACACACTCCATTTTTCCCAATCTCTACATCTTCCTCCCTGATCTTCCGTCCTTTCATCATGACATCCGTACTCATTACCCCGCCATTCAGTATATAAATCACCTTGCCCTCATACTCTCCCCCTTCACCCTCTCTCTGCTCCCCATCAACATCCATCGCATCCTCTATCCCTCCCTCCGCATTTGCAATTCCATATCCAACCACCACCCTACACCGCGAACATCGGTATAAATTCCTCTTCTCGAACCCGTCTTCGCGTCGGATCAGGGTTGGTTTAGATTCGGGGGTCAGGGAGAGGAGGATTGTGTAGCCTGATGACGGGAGATCTTTCGAGAGAGAATTGGGGGAAGATGGGGATTGGGATTGTGTCGGTGGAGAAGATGGTAAAGGGAGGATTATGGAGGAATCTGCTGTGCGCCGGGGGAGAGTTGAGAGCGTGTGGGTTGTTGAGAGGAGGAGGGTGGTGCATATGCAGTGGTATGTTTGGATTTTGGGTGGTTGGATTGTCATTTTTGGGTTGGGTCTGTTGGAGTGGTTGCTTTTGGTGTTTTTGTTGACTTTTGATTTGATATAGTGGTATGTACTAGCGAGTTGCTGGAGCGCCCCGGGTGTTGATGCGCGATTGGATGTTGGATGTGGAAGATTTGGTAGGTGGATGGGAGTGAGGATTACGGGTGCATTGGAGGTTGTGCTACCAGACTAGAGGTGTTGATGCTGTAAGTTGCATGCTGACCATGGATTTTCGTGATGTTTGCATGCTCGTACCTGAGTCTCGGAATTGACGCCGACGCCGACCCCGGATTTCCCAGGTTGGTGTGCCCGGGTGTACCGTGTACTCGAGTATTGCGCATCTGCAGTGCGGGAAGGAAGGCTCGAGAGAAGGGACCAAGACCCCAAGGGTCCATCACCCGTGGCCTCCGCGAGCCCGCCCAGCCTCCAGCGTCACAAGCCATCCAGCCATCCAGCCAGCATTGATCATTCGATTCACTCCAATGCTTTTGAAACACGAACAACTCCAGGAGGACCAGTGACAACATCAACGTGCATATTCACCGGCACACAGACATTTCGCCTTTCCGCCATTCCTTTCCATCACTACGTTTACTAGCACTGGTACCTACGGGACTACGGAAGATTCACCTTGATACCCGGGCGTACCATTCGCCCAACTCCACCCTCCACCCTGGCTAAACTCCCCCTCCCCAAGCGGACTGCTCTCCTAGCTGTCTTCTTCTTCTTCACCATCACAGCAATCCTGGCTTCCACAAGACTCGGTCCGCGACTGACCTCTCTCTTCAACCAAGTTCGTCCCTACGTCTACACACCAAAACCACAGACCACACATCTCCGTCCCATCCAATCCTCCAATATGGCACCAAAGATCTACCAGAAGCCACCCCAGGCACCCCCCCTCTTCACTGCTTCGGCAACCAGCTTGGTCGAGGATGCGAAGAGTATCTGTGAACGCTCGCGTTCTGTGCTGGACAAGATTGTAGCGGATGTCACGCCGGAATCTGCGACTTTTGCGAATGTTATCCTGCCCATGGCCACGGATGAGGATCAGGCTGGGTTGAAGACGAGGGTGATTGGCTTTTATCAGGCGGTTTCGGCGGATCAGACACTCAGGGATGCGAGTTCCAAGGCGGAGGAGATTTTAGATCAGTACAGTATTGAGGCTAGTATGCGGGAGGACATCTATAAGCTTGTTGAAGCTGCCTATCAGAAGGGGGAGGATCTAGATCCGGAGAGTAAGAGACTCTTGGAAAAGGAACGGAAGAGCTTTATTCGCAATGGATTGGGTATTCCAGCTGGGGAGAAGAGAGATCGGTTCAAGGAGATTAAGAAGAGATTAGCCACGATTCAGGTTCAGTTCTCCAAGAATTTGAATGAGGAGAATGGTGGGCTTTGGTTTACCAAGGAGGAGTTGGAGGGAGTACCCGAGGATGTGCTTTCGGGATTGCATAAGGGTGAGGGTGAGAATGAAGGGAAGTTGAAGTTGAGCTTCAAGTACCCGGATTTGTTCCCTACTCTTAAGTTTGCCGTTAATGCCGAGACGAGAAAGAAGGTGTTTATGGAGAATGAGAATAAGGTAAGCGTTCTCTTTTACGTGCAAGACGAGATGTATTAATCCTCGAAACAGTGTAATGACAACGTACCTCTTTTCAGAGAGGCTATCGTTCTACGGGACGAAGCCGCTAGACTTCTGGGATACAAAAACCATGCTTCCTTCAAATTAGAAGAAAAGATGGCTAAGACTCCCGAAACTGTTAATGATTTCTTGAGTGACCTGAGAACTCAATTGACACCTGGTGGAAAGAAGGAAATCGAGCATTTGCTGGAGCTCAAGTCCGAAGATTTGAAATCAAGAGGAACGGAGACAACTAATGATGGAAATTATTATCTTTGGGATCATCGATACTATAGCCGCATCATGGTTGAAAAGGAATTTTCGGTTGATGAGCAGAAGATTGCCGAGTATTTTCCTCTTCAAAGTACCATTGATGGTATGCTTAGCATTTTTGAGGAGCTGTTTGGTTTTGTTTTTATTGAGGTCTCGGGAGAGGACCGCAATAAGATTTCAGGTATGTATCAGCCAGTGAATACGACAAGTTTCATATACTAATGAAAACCAGAATCCGGCCAAGGCCCTGATATTGTATGGCACGAGGATGTCAAACTTTACAGCGTTTGGGATGATGAGGGAGAGGGAAGTGGCTTTGTTGGCTACCTTTACCTTGATCTCCATCCTCGCCCAGGAAAATATGGCCACGCCGCCAACTTCTCTCTTCAGCCAGGTTTCCTTTTCGCTAATGGCACTCGTCGTCATCCAGCCACAGCTTTGGTTTGCAACTTTTCCAAGCCAACAGCAACTAAACCATCACTTCTCAAGCATGACGAAGTCGTTACTCTTTTCCACGAATTAGGACATGGTATCCACGACTTGGCTGGACGAACAAGATACTCTAGATTCCACGGTACATCTGTCGTACGAGATTTCGTCGAAGCACCAAGTCAAATGCTTGAGAACTGGTGTTGGACCGCATCCCAACTCAAATCCCTAAGTTCACACTACCTTACCAAGGAACAGATCCCCGACGATCTGCTCGAGAAGCAAATCAGCTCCAAACACGTCAACGACGCACTATTCAACCTCCGCCAACTCCACTTCGGCATCTACGACATGACCATCCACACGCCCTCCTCCCACGCCGAAGCAGAAGCCTTCCAGCTCTCGGGGCTCTACAACGATCTCCGTGTCCAGATTTCCGGCATCAAAGGTCCTGAGGAGCTAGGATTGAAGAATGATTGGGGTAATGGAGAGGCCACTTTTGGTCATCTGATTGGAGGCTATGATGCTGGTTATTATGGATACCTCAGTAGTCAGGTCTACAGCACTGATATGTTTTATTCTGTTTTTAAGAAGGATCCTATGAATAAGGCTGAGGGACGCCGTTATAGACATCAGGTGTTGGAGAAGGGGGGAAGTCAGGATGAGATGACGACGTTGGAGGGGTTCTTGGGTAGGAAACCTAGTACGGAGGCGTTTTATCAGGAGTTGGGGTTGAAGAGTAAATAAGTTACATTGGTGATCTTGGGTGTTGCGGTGTGAGGTGTGAGATGGGGGAAAAGGAATGGTAGATGGAGAGGTTTGATATGGAGTTGATGAGGGTGTTTGTGAGAAGCGAGAAGTACCTAGGTAGATTCCTGGGAATGAAAAAGTTTTTACGTTATGGAGCTTTTGTTGTGATTTTCAATGAATAAGATTTGGTTGTGTATCGTACTGTATTGTACTGTACTGTGGGGATAAGATGTGGGGTACTGGAAGTCATGAGATTATAGGTAAGAGTATGAGTTGTGAATAATACCGTATTACGAAGAGATCATATCATGACTCACGGTATGTAATCTTACTTGATTTGTTCATAGGGAAGGAAGGAAGTACTATCCGGGGGTATATCAAGAGATATATATCGTCGGTACTTGTATAGTACTTCTTACACTTCTCTCGAAATTAAAATGGGGTTGAATTATTTGTTTAGTGTATATAGTATTATCCTCACCTCCTAGGATTCCATTTCTTTTGAATCATTTTATTGTATTTCATCTCATTTTTCTCCTGCCTCCCTACCTACTCTCGGAACCCTCGTTATTTGTTGTCTTGCTTTGGTTATGGGAGGGGGGGAAGGGCCGGTATTCTATATTCTGAGCGCAGACGCTCCCGGGCTTACTTTCTGGGTGCTGTGGGTATAACTGAGGATATTCTCTTATCTGATTTTGGGTTAGTAGCTAGGGAGAGAGTGTAGAGTTGGGTGTTTTTGGGGTGATGTGGTNGGTGGGATTTTAGGATAAATAGAGATAAGTAAACAAATGGAATAAGCGAGGTTTTGAAGTACACGGGTAGGAGAGAAGGAGGGGGGGGGGGGCGGTATTCTATATTCTGGGTGCTGTGGGTATAACTGAGGATATTCTCTTATCTGATTTTGGGTTGGTAGCTAGGGAGAGAGTGTAGCGTTGGGTGTTTTTAGAATAATGTAGAGTGGTATAGGGCAGGGTGAGGTGGGATTTTGGGATAGATAGAGATAAGTTAACAAATGGAATAAGCGAGGTTTTGAAGTACACGGGTAGGAGAGAAGGAGGTTGTTTCTTTTACTTTTTACTTTTGTTTCTAAAGATGTTACTATATTTCGTACCTTTTTAGCTTCTATTTTTCACTAGTATATATTTGTTGGGATATACGATCTCTTTGTTTATGTCACATGATCTAGCCTACCTGTTCGAGTACCATAAGTACTCAAACACCACTACTCCTTAATAGATAGATACTCGCTATTCTATACCATTTTCTTTACCTTTAAATATCCCGTATATCTCTATACTAACGATCAGTGTTTGGTATCTCCCGTCCTTTCCTCTCCTGGCCACTCGGAAAGGAGCAGGAGAGCCAGGCCTTTGGCCTGGCAAAGGAGAGGAGAGCCGGGAACTTGACTGGATAGGACAGGAGTAGGAGAGGCTAGGTTCGGGAGAGGAACGGAAAGGAGAGGCTAAAATAAGGTAAAATTAAGGCCTACGTTTTTTATAGTCTTTTTACTACGTAAGTAATAGCCTTTTTACTATATAAGTAACAGCCTTTTTGCTACGCAAGTGACAGTCTTTTTGCTACGGTACGAAGGCACGTGAGAGCGCCAGGGAGGGTTCGCTAAGTCGTCTTTTTACTACGCAAGTGACAGTCTTTTTACTACGCAAGTGACAGTCTTTTTACTACGCAATTGACAGTCTTTTTGCTACGGTACGTAGGCACGTGAGAGCGCCAGGGAGGGTTCGCTAAGTAGTCTTTTTACTACGTAAGTAACAGTCTTTTTGCTACGGTACGAAGGCACGTGAGAGCGCCAGGGAGGGTTCGCTAAGTAGTCTTTTTACTACGTAAGTGACAGTCTTTTTATAGGTACTGTACAAAGGCACGTGAGAGCGCCAGGGACGGTTCCATTCGCAAGCACTTTTTACTACGTTGGGGTGGCACGTGGGAGCCAAGGAGGGGATCTACTTCGAGTAATTTCCACCACATTTCAGACCCACTAAAAGACCACTCCCGTCCTTTCCTATCCGTTGCCCTGGCGAGGATAAGGAGTGTTGATTAGTCCGGAAAGGAATGGATAGGAGAGCTTTCTAAACGTAACGGATAGGCCTCGGAAAGGAGTGTGGATAGGAAAGGACGGGAGTAGAACGGACGGGAGATACCAAACACTACTAACGATATTAGTATAGTTATATACTAATAGTATATAACTCGTATATCCTATATATTTTCTTATCCCTTACTTCGTAATACCTAAGAAACCGGTAGGTAGAACGTCCTAATTAGGTTTAGTACGTGGTTTACTTAAATCTGATTAGCGAGATTTAGCGAGTATATAAAGTCTATATCTTATTAAAACGTTCTTCGATACTACTACTTAACTTAACCACTTAAATTTTCTACGCTATTTAAAAGAAACTCTAGGATATTTCTTAAAAGCTATAACGTTAAGATGAAGTACTTACTATATTCTTAAAGATATAAGGAGATATAATATTGTTATTTACTCAATAAAAGCCTATTCTAAAACGGTGTAAGTACTACGTTACTAATTTCTCTTCTTTCTTTCCCTTCTTAACAAATAATTACGACCTAACTAGGCTAGCGAATAGAGAAAAGGTTGGGGCGAATATAATAGTAAGAATAAGTAGGACATGGGGCCATGTTATTAAAATACAAACAGATTTATCAAGGCAAAGATTTGTGATTGAATTTCTATTACTCCATGCTCAAAGCGCGGAGCCGTGAGCGCCGTGAGAGCCTTAATCGAAAAAAAAATCCGGGGTAAACCGAGGCGTAAAACTCTGTACTCCTCCGTACCTACGATTTACCCTACCTAACCCTACGCTACCTCTAACGCCGTCGCGGGATTCCTCGAAGAGTAGAGGGTATAGAAAATTCTATACCTAGACTAATCTCTAGACGAACGCCTTATTATATAAGGTAGATAACGACGGGGTATAGATAGGTAGGATAGTATATAGAGGGGAGTATAACTTCTAATTCGCGCCCCTCTCCTCGGACTTCTAATAGCGGTAGTAGTCCTCCTACTAAACGAGCCCGAGTCTTATTGCCCGATTAATTAGTACTAGTAGCCGAGAGTCTGCGTAGTACTAAGAAGGGTAATATACCTAGTTAGCTATTACCGGAGAAGATAGGGAGTAAGGTAGGGTAATCGAGTAGCTTTTGTAATATAAGTACTTATAATTATTATAGATTAAAGAAGAATCGGTATAACTAGCGATTACCGAGTTATACAAGCTATAAAAAGGCGAATATAAAATATATAGGCTATAATCTAATTACTAAGAGAGAAATACTAAGGAGGTAAGTTTTATATAATCTTTTTAGTAATAAGGAATAATAAAGTTACTAACACTTATAATATAGTAAGGCCGAAGTCTTATTTTATTAACCTATAATCGTAATAGTTACGTCTTTTATCTCGAATCTTAAGTAGCCTATTTAGAAAAGGTCTTTAAAGATAATAGTATCCTATTTACGCTAGCAGATGTTCTTGAATATACGTCTCGACTAGGCGTAGATTTAAATCTTATTTAGACCCTAAGCGATAATAGAAGACAATCCTATATAGGAAGCGAGATAGCTTCAAGCTCCTACAAGAATAACCCATCTTCGTTCCGTAGTAGAACTCTAATTTGTATAGTGCACCATGAATGTATATCCCGAGTTTCTTTTGAGCTGAACAGGCCGTAAACAAATCTCTCCTTCTCCCCTTGCGGACAATCCCATGATTCCCATCAATGCGCTTATGCGTAACAATCGCAGTATAAATCAGCTGGCTCTCCAACCATTCCCGCGATACACCTTGCGTCTCTGACCTGCGAGGAAGTAACAAATCAGTGACCAGTTCATTAAAATTATATCGTAAGGACTCAAAAGCTACTAACCTTCTCTGGTCCCCCACATCGTGCATTGCAGTCGGTCGTATCACAGCCTACCACGCCAGCTGCGGCAAAGGCAAGAGTGAAGACAAGAGTAAAGAACTTCATGGTGTGTTAAAGAGGATTGATCAGCGAGAAGCTTGGGATGAGTATGTAATTGGAATAGTTGAGTGTGGTGATGATCGAGAGAAAGGAGGAAATTTCTTCTTAAGTACTTCGAAACTACTATGAGAGTTCCGATGAAGTACAGGATGAAAACCACCGAAAACTCAACTTGAGTCATACAAGACTGGCGGTCATGCCGTCGGAACTCAGTAGGATAAGTGAAACTATACTTGCATGCCGATCTTGGCTATAAGGAGACACAAGAACTCACTTCGCAACACTCCCCCGCCAAAACAAAACAAAAGGTTATCTACGAAGTACTTCGTAAGAAGCAGTGGCAGTAAATGCCGTATAACGCAGTAATCTCATATCCGAACAAAAACGTTCCTGCTAATGGCTTGAGTTCGATAAATTGATGCTATTTCGATGCTATATTAAAGATCGTTTGAATATGCTCGACTTCGGGCTATCCTATTAGCTAGGATATACCAAGAATAGCATAGAANATGGGGGAAGGGGGAAGGGGGAAGGGAGACGCGTCCTGTTCAGAACCTTAACCAATCAATAATAAACATTACTAAAAACGATCCTAATTGGGTATAACGAGTATCTGTTTCCCTCTTCTCCGCTACTTAATCTCCACTTACTGTACCGAATATAACCCCGACGCCTTATAAGGTTTCTATAGTTTCACCTATTCTACTAAGTTTGCACAGTACTTTAATTTACGTACAGTAAGTACATCGTGATTCGTGCCTCAAAAATCTAGTATTAAAAATATTATACTCGTATACTACTCGATATAAACACTACCTCGCCGTCCAAAGGGGATGACCGAATCCTACCTTTATTTATGCATAGTAGACTAGCTTAACCTAAATAGATTATACTTCGTACTTCGTTCTAGGCAAATAATGTAACTTTCCTAGATTCTAGATAGCTAAAGGGGGTGGACAGCTCGGAGTCACATCCTGCTCGAGTAACAAGATCGACACTTTACTATAGGTCCACTATCATGATATCCACTATCATACGACGTAACTTGGCTAAAAACATAGGATTTAGCTAATAGAACGCGCAATCGGACTGCTTAGTAAGAAAAAACTGTCTAAAAACAGCATAAAAGCTATTAAAAAGGCCCCTCATATAGTGGGTTTTGATATGATCTACGTGACATGGCGCACTCTTGGCTGTCCACACCCTTTAAGTAGAAGTACGTACTTCGTAAGGCTAGTAACCGGGAAAATACGCTGATCAAAATCTTACAATGGATATATTAAGGTAAGCTCACCTGGTTTGACACTCGATAAAAAAGTTACTAATGTTCTAGGAAGTAGAGCCGGGTGGATCCACTCGAGAGAATCGGCAAAGCTACGTCCTTGGTTTAGATAAGAGCGCCGGGCATAACCAGCGACTAACTGCTACTACCAACCCCTGTTGTCGGTTTGCTGATTTTGCGCCCCGGCAATGGCAAGAGCATAGGGAAAAGTTTCGCGGGTCTGCCAGTCATGAAAGTGAAGGGATCACTTATGCTGACAGGATAGTTGGGATCCGATTATTTCGAGTTGAAACTTTCCTTCGTAGTGACAGGCGAGTAATGACTGCGGGTATTTGCGAGCCTATTTTCCGAGAGGTCTCCGATACATATACGGAGTAATACCCCTTGACATCATGGTAGATGTTATTTTTTAGCGGGAATACAGGGTTAGCACGCCCGTTAACTGTCACTGTTACGACGTGGACGTTGTCTTAGCTAGCCGAGACTCCTATTTTAGCTGCCTCAGCCTGACCTGTCTCGGTTGTCTAGGTGAGATGCCTAGCTAGTACTCTAGTAGCTTCCACCTTGCTCCCTTAGCTAGCTCTTCACTTCATTTTTTACAGCTCATTCTAACAGTCTCCTGTGTTGTCCCTGACAGTCACATTTACTACCGTATGCCTGGGGCGAAGTACTCTGTGTAAACTTTGAATTTGAAGTTCATAATACCCACGGCAATTACGCTTGTGACAGCGTCAGTACTTACAGTACTACTAAATAGTACAGAGCAAGTCAGCCCGAGCCTCAATTAGCGCTTTACAGTACAGGACACCTAAAGTAAACCACACCAAAACCCCAACTTTCAACCACTTAGTTAAAAAAGTTTTTAGATTAGTAATATAAATAATAATTTTATTAGCTAAATAGAGTAATTAGACTAAAAGAATAAGAACGTACTTACTAAAATTTTTATATACGCCTTAGTTAAGTGTTATTATAAGGGGGTTAAAAAATTTCTAAAAAAATTTAGCTACTTATAGCTATAGTAAAAAAACATAGGGTGAATTTAGGTATGTTTTACTAAATATACCCCTGTTAAGTATAGGTCTAGTAGGGATATTAATAATTATACACCTTAATACTATACCTTTTATACCTATATCTATATCTACTTTACCCCTCCCTATAATATAGTTATATTATTATTATATTAATTAAACTATAACTTTATTTATTAATATAGATAAACTAACTAGTTCCTTCTTTCTACCGAAGCGACCCCGAGTAGGAATAATTATTAGAGATTAATATATCTCTCTATACTATAATAAGTTATTATATAGACCCCTGCTTAATAAGGACGAATTAGTATTTATTAAAGACTACTTTAGTAAGACGGTAGACATAGAGGACAATTCGGATAAGGAGAATATTAAGGTTTTTATAAATACTCTAATCTATAAGTTTTAGAAGGATAGATAGACAATTATAGAGAGTAATAGAAAGTTTATTACTTTTAGAACTCCCTCTCTTTTATACTAATAAACCTCGAATCCTATACCTACTAAGAAAGCTAAATATAATAGAACAAGTAAGTAGAATATATAACGAAACCGAGCTAAAGTAAAGGATTTAAAACGTATTATTATAAAGATAATTCTACTAAATAATCCTACTTTATAAGGTCCGTTATATTCAACCTCCCGCTATAGTACTAGTCTTAGCGGAATAGGACAACTTAGATTCCTCCCTATTATACGACTATTACACCTAATAGTTCCTATAGATACTATAGTAAATAGACCGCTAGTTAAGTTTCCTTTAGATCTAATAGTTAGAGCTAGGGAAGAGATCCTAGATTCCCTAGTTAATATAGCTAGTAGATTTAATATTAATATATCCGATAGCTTAACTATAGAACAAGTCTACGAACGTCTAACCTTGTATAAAAAGAACCTAAACCACCCCCCTTTACTATAGCGAGATCTCTCTTTATTATATTTATTTACTACTAATATACTTAAGCTAGAGATATTTTAGTAAGGTTAGATTTCTATATTACTTAATATTATAAGGGTCTACTATCTAGAGACTTTTAGAAAGCGCCTTACTCGTAGGATTCGAGTACTTTATCGTTATTTTATAGTATATAGTACTTTACTAGTTTTAGCTCGTAGGAGTAAAAGAGGAGGTAAAACCGCCTCCTTTTTAGATAACGAACAAGTATTTAATACTTATAGATTATAGTATTTATTATAAGACGAAGGTACTATAACTCTAATTACTTTTACTCGTATAATTAACGAAGATTTACTCCTATAATTACTAATAGTTAGTAAAAGTATTAGTACTAAAACAGTATATTATTAGCTCCCTTAAATCGGTTTTACCTGTTCTATATAATAAAAGGGGGTATATATTAATAGCTATAAAAGAGTAGATGTTATTAAGTACTATAATAAGGTATTTTTACCTATAATAGCTATAATTAACTGTCTTACTACTTATTATATTAAGAAACTTAATCTAAAGGACAAGGTTACTAGTAAGTAGATAGCGATTTTACTAACCCTCGAACCTAGCGAGCGCCGGTATATACTATACTTTTATAATAAATTATACTTCTATTAAAACGACTTTCGGAAGAGTATATAGCTTAAAGAAGATTAATAGAAAGTACTACTTGTTACGTAGAGCGAACAGAGGTAAATTATATAGGTCTAAATATAGTAAAATAATAAACTAAAGAGTCTAGAACTTGTAGCTAGCTAGGTTAGTATAAGTACGTATAGTAGGGACGCTATAACCATACTAAGGGTACGTACTTATACTCTTAAAGTTAGAGTAAATTCTTAATAGTACTAAATAACTATAATAGTACCCCCCCTCTAAACAAACTAAGTACTTATATAAGTTATAATCCTTTACTCCTTCTATAAGGATCTTTACTTCCTTCTAGTCTTATAGGATATAACTTATAGAATAACTTAACCTCTCTCTTAGCGTTATTAAAATTCGAGGTAGAATAAAACTTAGGATCTAGAGGATATCTAACCTATTATATATAATACTCGAGTTTCTTTTAATTCTACCTAGAATCCTTAATATTCTTAACTTTCTATTCTTCTTTTCTATTAATAACTATAAANTAATAATAGAGAAGTATAAAATACTAGATAAACTTTTATAGACTTAGGTAACTCTAACTTATATAAAGCTATTCTAATATATTATTTAACTATAAAAGGTCTAAAATTCTTTTTATTAAGTTTCTTTAAAGGTTATTCTATCTTAAAGTAGTAAGCGTCTAAAAACACTTTATTACTAGGCTAATAAGCTAGTATAGGAGTATGTCTTAAGTTTATAAAGTACTCTATATAGTTTTATATAAGTCTTATTTAATCTTAAAGGAAAGTTTATATTATACTAAGTCTAGAAACTAACTAAATAACTTTCTCTTTAGTAATCTTATATTATTAATCTAGTATTATTTAAGGTATAATATTAAATACTATCTTTAGATCGTAGCCTTTATTAGTAAAGAATAAGCTAACTCTTATAGTTTTAAAGATATTTATATTAATAGTAAAAGCTACTAATCTAAGCTAATCTACTTAATTATTTTATATATAGTTATAATAAGTATAAAGATAATATTCTATTTTAGTATTTATAATTTTAGTTTATTTATCTATCTTAGGATAATATAAGATAGAATAGTTATTATATACTTAAAGTAACTTATAGAACTCTTAAAAGAATTCTACTATAAATTAAGGTCCTCTATCTAAAATAATAGTATTAAGATAACTATAGAGAATATAAATTTATTTAAAGAATATATTAGTAAAAGACTTAGCTATAGTTCCTCCGTCTCTAGTAAAATAGGGAAGAAAATAACGTTCTTTAGTAAGCCTATTTACTATATTAGCTACTATATTATATCCTTTATAAAGTAGTAATCTAGTAATAAAATCTATAGAGATATATTACTATAGTTAATCTAGAATTAGAAGTAGGTTTAAAAGCCCTTAATACTTCTTATAAAAGGACTTTGTTCTCTTATAATCTATATAGTTTATAATATATTTCTTAATAGTAATATCTATTCTAAGCTAGTAAAAATATTAGTCTAAGTAAGTAAAAGTCTTTATAACTCTAGTATAGCCGACTATAAAATAATTATAAATTAATTCGATTATCTTTATTTATAACTTAAGCTTATTTAGAACCTAAGTCTTATCCTAATATTAAAGAAGGCTATTAGAATCTAATAAGTAGTAAGTAAGACTAATATATTTACTAATATAATCTCTATTTTAAAGGTTTTATAATATTTTAATATATATATTATTATCTTACTAAGCTTAAAGAATCTCTTTATAAAGCTCTTCGCTACTAATTTATAAACTAGTTTTAGCTTTATTTATATCTATATTATATATAATAATTATTTATAAGAGTAAGACGGTTCTATTCTAATAGGAATCTTTTATCTTCTTTTATACTTCTAGTCGAATATTATATATAGGAAGAACTATTTAAAAGTTATACTTATATTAATTATCTATATTATCTTATAGTATATCTTATCTTCTTTAAGTTAATATATCTAGAATCGTATTATATTTTCTTAGTCTATAAGATATTTTAAAGTAGAATTAAGATAAAAATTTAGCTTATCTAGTTTATTATTAAGTAAGCTTCTTAGTTATTATAAACTATTCTAAGTTCTTATAATCTAATATTACTTAAACTAGGTGTATTAATCCTATTAATTCTAGTTACTAACTTTTAAAAGTATAAATAATAGCTAAAAGCTTTTTATTATATATTTAATAATTATATTTAGTAGGTAACATCTTCTTAGAGAAGAAAGTAATAGGGTATAAAAATCTATTCTTACTATATTAAGATATATAACCTATAATAATAGTATTTAAAGTATTTACTTTAATATAAACTATTTTAATATAATTAAAGTATATAAGTATAAGAGATATAACGTACTTTTTCTTAATATACTCGAATATATTTATATAAGCTAAGAGCTACTTAAACTTAGCGTTCTTATATTCTAATTACTAAAGTAGTTAAAATAGGTTTAAAAAGCCTACTATAAATCTTTAGTAAAAGTTATAGTAACTTTAAAAAGATATAATATCTCTTATAGATTTTAAGATCTTTTATTTAAGTATAACTTTTACTTTTTTAGGGTCTATCTAAATACTATCTATTCCTACTATTATACCTAGAAACTTTATTTTAGTAATATTAAACTTATACTTTATTATATTATATTAAAGTTTACTCNTATATAAAATTACTTATATATACTTTATATATTCCTTTATATTCTTACTATAAATAAGAATATTATCTATATAAACTATATAGTTCTTACTAATATAGTCCTATAATAGCTCGTTTATAAAACGTTACTAAAAAGCTAGTCTATTATAAAGTCTAAAAGGTATAACTTTCTACTTAAACGTACTAAAGGTTATTATAAAAGTAGTAAGTTCTTTATCTTATTTAGTCTTTATTTAAAGGTAATTAAATATAAAAATAATATCGAGTTTTANTTTATACTATAAAGGTTTATAAGAGTCTTATTAACTAATAGTAAGGGAAACCTATCTTTCTTAGTTAACCTATTTAAAGTTCTATAATTAATATAGAATTAAATACCTCCCTTAAGCTTCTTAATAAATAATACTAGTAATACTTATAGAGTAGAACTAGCTTTAATAAATCCTTTTAATAAATTATTACTAATATATTTATAATAAATCTCTAGCTTATTATTTAATATCTAATAGAGTTTACTTTTTAGTAGAGTAATATCTAGTAGTATATAAATCTAATAATTAGAGTCTTTATATAGTAGTAACTTATTTATATTCTTTTTAATAAAAACGTTAATAAGATCCTTATATTTATTTAGTAGTAGTTAAAGTAGCTCTTCTTTAGTATAAGACTTCTTCTCCTACTTATTCTTCTCTTCTATAATCTCCTTTATAGTTATAGAGAATATCTAGGCTCCCTCCTACTTAGTATCTTATATAAACGGATAAGTACTAATTATAAAGTAGTTAATCTTTAGATCTAATAAAATACTCTTATTTTATAGAATATCCTTTTCTAAATATAGAATAGATAAAGTAGAATTTAAAAGCTTCTTTAAAAGTATTTATAATTCTTTATTTATCTTCTTAAGTTCTTTCTTATAATCTTTTTCTTAAGTACTATCTAATTATAATAAAGAAGACTTATTAGTTTATATTAAAAATATAAAAGTTAGCTTTATAGAAAAGCTCTAAATATAATTATCTAATAAGTCTATCTTAGAAAGAATCTTTATAATCTTTTAAAGTAGAGACTATTATATTTTAAGTACCTCTTTTATTTTATCTAAGTATAAGTAATACTTAATATCTTCTAGTAAATTAACATTACTTCTAGGAGCTCTAGTATACTTATAAATTCTACTTATAAAGTATATTTTATTATATCTTATATCTAAAAGTACTCTATATACGTTTATTTATAACTTCCTAAGAATTAACTCTTATAGTATATTAGTTAAATAAAACTTAGTCTTATTAAAGGTATAATTATTTATCCGAAGTTATAA
>LT855423.1:1133145-1189696 GCA_900184765.1 Hymenoscyphus fraxineus | reverse complement strand
CCTCCTTCTTATTTAGTAATTATATAGTCTTAGTATTAATAAAATTTCTATTACTAGCTCTAGTATCTATTAATATCTAAAAAAGTAATTTCTATTATCCTATTATATAAGAATAGAGAAACTATCTTTTATAATCTACTACTATTTATAAAATTCTTATTAATTAACTATCTCTAAGCGCGTCTTCGCTAAAGGACTCTAGTTTTCCGACTTCTTAGTATTATTATCCTTCTTACTATTAGAAGTTCTAGACTCTTAACTAGGTTTATCCTTTACTACTATAACTAAAATCTTTATAGCTACTTAAGTTATTACTAAAGTCGCTACCTTAAGGGTAACTTTAGACTTCTATTTTAATATCTAATACTTACTTTTATTAAGATAATTAGGTAAAAAGTAATTAATCCCTTTATAAGTATAATAAGGATTATTAGGCCTAGGAACTTTCTTTTATTATCCTTATATATTTATAAGAATAATCTAAGGTATACTTAAAATAGATAATATACTTAATAAACCTAAAGGGAGGGTAAACTAAGTTTATTATTATTATTTTATAATAAACCTAGATATAAGTAGATTATTATAAGCTCTAATTACCTTGTTTGAATTTTCCTTATTAAGATATAAGAAGAGATTAGTAAATACTTATTAAATATTATAATAGGTAATAACTATATTTATATAACTTTAGAAACGTTATTTAAGCTTATTAGAGACTTTATATTTAAGTTTATAAATCTTCTATCTCTTATCTATTCCGAGTTTATTAGTTAAGNAGTACCTTACTTATATATTCTAAATTTATATCTTACTATCTAGTCTTAGTAAGGGTTAGAATAGATTTTATATAAAGTAAATAGAATCTATTCTAGTATATTAAATATAGTTTTATTCTTAACTTAATTCTATACTTTTTTACTAAGAACTATATAAATATATCCGGCTTTATCTTCTAGCTTAGGAAAGAAAGAACTATCTATATATAACTTATAAGTAACTCTTTTATACTAGCTTTTAAATTTAGATCTATTTAAACTATTAAACTTATTAGGGTCTTATACTTAAATTCTTATAACTAGTTTAAATATAAATAGTATTCCTAGCTAATAATTCTAGCTTTTTAATAATTTACTAATTTTATTATTCTTATTCTAGTTATCTTAGAGGAGTTTATCTTATTACTTTTAGAGTTTATCTTATTATATTTCTACTACTTAAGTATCCTAGAATAATTAGTCTTATTCCTTCTCTATTACCTTACTTTACTATAAGAGAGCCTTATATTATTATAAGAAAACTATTTAATATCTAGTTATACTATTTTAAATTATTTTAGTAATACTATTTAACTTTAGTTTCTTTATTTAACTTTAGAGGTCTTAAATCTTTAGTATCTTTTAGTTATAATCCTTAGATATATCTTATATTATATTCTAAGCTACCTAGAGATCTTCCTTAGTAAGTTTCTTACTAGTATCTATTATCTTCTAAATATTAACTAGGCTATTATATCTGTCTATAAGGAGTTAAAGTTTACAATTAGATACTAAGAGGTCGCCTTCTATAGCTATATTATCTACCTAGGCTTCTTTTAAAAACTCCTACTATTAAGTACTACTAAGTAAGTTAAACTTATCTCTAGTATTCTCCTAAGTAACTATCTAAACTTCTATAATCTCTAGTAACTTTATAGTAGATTAATATAGGTAATATACTTAAGAGGGTAGTTTCTTTAGTATATTTTAAAGGTCTATAGCTAGAGCTAGGATTTCTTCTTCCTTTAAATATACTATAGTAGATTTAATATTTAGGTAGGTAGGGTAGGAAAAAGGTTAGGAGTATAAGTATATTAGTATTATATAATATTAAAATANTTAATAATAAAACTCCTTCTAAATAACTATTATTAAATTATAATAGTTAGGATTAAAAAGTAATAAACTATATATAAAAGTAAGTAGTCTTTACTACTTATATTAGAGGATTTAAATTAACTCTCTTAGCTCTTGTTCTCCTAGAATAGTAAAGTATTCCGCTTCTATATAGCGGTTTATATATCTTTTACCTACTAGTACGCTTATAAAGCGTAGTCTAATAACTTCTTTTTATAGTCTTATATTATAAGACTAGCTTAAGAAAATTTTAGTTAAGTTTATTATTATATTACGTAAAGTAAATAGAGGTAAATTATATAGGTCTGAATATAGTAAAATAATAAACTAAAGAGTCTAGAACTCGTAGCTAGCTAGGTTAGTATAAGTACGTGTAGTAGGGACGCTATAACTATACTAAGGGCACGTGCTTATACTCTTAAAGTTAAAGTAAATACTTAATAGTACTAAATAACCGTAATACTACTAAAAACTAGTATAGGAAAACTAGTCTATATCTTAGATCTAGTAGGACTAGAGGGGTATATTATTAAGAGAGACCTTAAGGGTAATATTATTTGTAATACTAGGGTAATAATATATCTTAGTAAGAACAGCGATCCTTAGTAGAATATATAATAACTCGTAGAATAAATTAAAGACGTAATTAGTATCTTTAAAGAGATCTATCCTAGTTATATTAGAGTATTTATATTCGATTAATCCTTAGTATATACTTCGTATAGTAAAGGAGCTCTAAATACCTTTAATATAAATTTAGGTAATAGTAGAAAGTAACTCCTACTTAAGGATACTACTTATCCTAGAAACTACCTAGATATATTAGGTTTATCCTAGTAAATATAGTACTATAGGACCCTTAAGAACGGGGATTTAACTAAAGAGAAGGTTCTAAAGGGTATTAAAACTATCTTAAAGGAATAAGGCTATTAGAATAATATTTAACACTTAAAACTTAAGGTAAAGTACGCTCTAAGGTATTCTAATCCTATTAAGGGAGACCTACTAAAAGACCCCTATTATTATACTTAAGTACTATAAAATTATAACGATTTTAGTTAATAAAAGTCCGTCTTATAGTAATTATATAAGGATTATAGGTATAAGTGCCTATTCCTACCTAAATTCTATTACGAGTTAAATACTATTAAGATATACTAGGGTTACGTAAAGTATTAATATTACTAGGTTATTAAAAAGTCGTTTATATATACTAAGGAAAAAGTAGTTATTACTTTAGATTCCTATACTATAAATATAATCTATTAATATTATAATAGAACCTTTAGGTTTATAGACGCTTATTATAAAGGATTAAGTATTAAAGCGGCCGTTTAGTATATTAAAAAACAGAGGTCTTATAAGTTAATATCTAAGGCGGTTATATAAGAGTATAATTAAGTAGCTAAGGTTAGTAGTAAGGTTAGTAGTATTTAACTTATAATTTATATATTTGTATATAATAATTTAAGCGAGTATAAATAATATACTAATATACTACTTCTTTTATAAATCGTTCTACCTTATAGGTTTTCTAATTAGGCCTTCTAGTACGTTAGTTTAGTATTATAACACCTTCTAAATCCTCTAAATCTTTTATAACAAGTCTCTAACTCGCGCTTCTATTCTATATTAATCTATTTGTATTAATACTATAGTTATTATAGTTTTACAAGGGGTGGAAAAGTACTCGGATTCGGCGGCCGGACTCGAGGTGTTATTAAAGGAGGGCAAATTAAGGGGTCGTTCTTTTAATCTAACCACAGAATATAAGGTCTCTAGGACCACTAGAAATTATTATAGGGTATAACCCTAATCTAGGAACCTCTATATCTAATATAATAGCGTTGTATTTAACTTCGCGTTAAGGTAGGAGGCGGTAGTTTATATCGAGCACTTTCGAGTTAATTCGCCCTACTAGAGTTAAGGTTAGCCTTCGTCCGCTACCACTTATTTTAGGCGCTAATTAAGGGTTTGAGAGATTAAGTACTTATAGACTAAATAATAACGTATATCGGAATCTATTATAAGCGTTTGTTTTATATTCGAAGGGTAGTTATAGTATATAGAGATATTATAGTTATATAGTAGGTGGTTGTATAGTAGAGGAGTTTCTAGGTAATATAAAGTAGCCTAGTAGGAGCACTACCTACTTATATAAGAACTATTAACTACTAAAATAAAAACTTTATATTAAGTAATATATAGAGTAATTCAACTATTCTAAATCGATTATACTTATTAGATTTTATATATAATCTTTAGTTAAACTATTATAAGAAAAGTAAGGCGGCTTAAAATATTTAGCCGGAACGCTAAGACTTAACAAATATAAGCCCTATATTTATTATAAATTAATTAAATTAAAGCTAGTAAGTATATTTTATTTAGCTAATTAAGGTATATCTTTTCTGCTATCTAAATAATATTTAAGTATTATTATTGTTACAGTGTTATAGTAGAAGTGTTATTTTAGTCAAAATCGGGTTTTGGTGTAGTTCACTTTGGGTGTCCTGTACTATAGTATTCTTCGGGCGGGTGGGGACCCCGGATTTAACTTATCCTCCGCATGCCGAACCTTATTTTTTACTTTTTAATATAGGTACTCGAGTATAACTAGATAAAAGCTTGTTTTCGGAAAACATCGCTTAATCACTGTAGGAAATCGGAAACTCGGAAATAGAGAGATACATATGCGTTGTTGAGGGGATACTCCTTGACTGAAATGAATCATCGCATAACTACATTCTTCTTCTGTACGGAATTACTTGACCTGGTTTTTCATCTGTGTCTACAATTGTAGACATGCCTAGATCATGCAGCTTTGGGAATATAAGCGTGGCATGGTCAACCAAACCGAAGGACGAAATGTCATTTGACGTGTCAGAGTTGTGATTGATTTTCTTGATGACAGCGGCTCTTTATGTTGGTCAATGCGGAAGACATGGCAAGGGTCATATCGGAAACGGAGGTTATAACGAGCTCATCTTGGTGGTAATATTGTAGCTACTTGAACCGCGATGCCGATGACTATTTGATCGGGGGCTGTGATGCTAGTAACCGCAGCTAGAATAAGGGCCTGGATAAAACCGATTGGTTGCACTGCTTTTATTGAAATTGTTAATGAATTCGAGGGAAGTTGTTTCGTCGATTTCGACATCCTTTAGTAGAAGTAAATACGCGTGGAGGTACCCTCGAAACACTTACCAGGTCGTCGGTCGGTAAGAAGAACAGGGAGAGCTCGGAAACCTCCAGATCTCGCTAATTCGCCACACCAGGGTAAGAAGGACCTGGGTTTCCGTCGTCCAGTTGCGAGGTTGCCTCCTGTCATTGTTGTTGTTAGGGGGAAGAAGTGCAATAACCGTTTTCACTACTCGCTACCTGCCAATTTAAGCAACCTCCCCATTGGACTCTTCTATATCATGCGATGAGTTCTTCTTTCCTTCAACTACCCTTTCTTTACTCCACATACGATAGTGCAACACTTCGTAGGCGAGACTGATGCATAAAGCCCCCAATTCGAAGATCTTCCTGCTCACTAGGTAAACCAGGAAATAGACTTCCCTGTGGCAACAGTTTTCGGTCTCGTGTTGTCGAAGCTATTATTCTTAGAGCAGATTTAATGCCTTTCAGATGTCGACATTGTTTTGTTATTAAGGAGATACCTGGGAAAAGATGCTCGTCCACGATCGAGGTAATGCTTTTCACTATATTTCACAGCGAGTGTATTAGTCAAACTTTATCGGAATTGCTTGCAGCCATTATCTTATTAGACTTGAAAACAGTTATCAGTATTTGTGACGATAACTTGGTATTTCGTAATCTGGGGACTAAAAGCTGTTGACACCCAGGATGCCTGAGAGCTTTTTATTTTATCATTGACTAACAATAGATATAACATTTTCCATCCTCGGCATGTACTGCCGCCCTCCTGATGTTGAAAAAAAGATCTATGGGCCTACTTTACAATCCAGGGCCGAAAAGTGAGGTGCCATTCGCGAATCACGTAACTAGAGAACATTTCGTATGGTAGCATCTACGACTTTGACGAGGCTCTTTTTGAACTCAAAGTCAAAGAGGCTAGGAAAATAGACCCCCAACATCGAATATTCCTTGGGTGTCTCTTAGGGATTTCCAAGACATTCTGGCATAATCATCGTAGATGTTACTAGTAACAGGATTCGTGTCTTTGTTAGTTTTGCCCAGTAAGAAAACTCTTCCCTCCGGAATCATAAGTTTGAAGCCGCATTTATCGCCGTTAAGTCACTCAACTTATATTCCGGCCACCAGATACCAGTCTCGAAGACTAAGCCGCTGGCTACAAATGGTATGAAGTTCTTGTACGCCAACAAGGGATTATCACATGGTTATAGTCAAGGTATTGACTGTTTGCTACCTATATTAAATAGTCTTAACGACATCATCCGTGATAGTGATCTAATTTAGGTTCCTACTCGCAAAACAGCCTGTAATCACGGTGCTTAATGCGTTAACACTATGTATAATGGCATAGCTTACAAAGAGCTACTTTGGACACCTTATAAGAGAATTGACTTATACAGGACCAGAAATACTAACATCTTTAGCAAATCAACACAAAAGATGGATAAGATATCTGAAAATCGAGCATTAAAGAACATGTTATACTTGTATGTAAAATACGATTCAAACCCTACTATAACTGGTATAAAGTTGACTTTTACATCCTCCCTATCACTTATTAGTTAATAACTAATAATACATGTAGAGGCTGTCGACAACAGTCGTCAGTTAAATTCACAGGCGTGCCAATTTGTTATTTACGAAGCTACCTCCACTGGAACGAATGTGTAAGTAAAGTGTTATTAATATCTACTACCCAATCCTCTGTCCCTAGTTGTCTCCTGAACCGCCCGGGGAGATTTTTACGTACACTCTTCGGGTCCTGAAAAAACGTCGGAATTGCCCCTCGAAAAAAGGGCTCTCTTTTAGCAACCACGCAGCGCTATATAACATCGCGGGAGTAAAAATGTTTAAGAGCTACTACAAAGACAATTTTCTTAATTCCGAGCTAACTGATATCTTTCATATGTTTTCTTTTAATTTGGGTAGCGTTTATAATCTGTTTTTTAAGGAAAGGATATAAAGGGTACAAATTCCGATGTTTTTCAGGACCCGAAGAAGTAGATCAAGGACATGCACGACGTTTTTGGTGTTTAATTTGGTGTGAAGAATAACGGGATACTAATTTCCTGTTAGTAAAACCTCCGGGCGGTTTAGGAGATACTACAGCTTTACTTATTCTCGGTGTTAGTACGAGATACTCAATAAAAGAAATGGAACAAAGTACATAAAAATATAGCAATGTAGTAGTTGGTAATTAATGTTGAATTAATACAACGGATACTGAATAGTCGTTCGGAATAAGCTTTTGCAGATCCACGTGATTACAGAAATCAGGTGGACGTGTTATTCTCCGTACATTCAAATCCCCCTATGCACTTCTTAACATTGGACACCACAGCTAATACTACAGTAGTTTTCCTCGCAACCGCCTGTAAAACCGCACTCCATAATGCAATCGGCACAACAGTCGTCCTGAGTAAGAAATATTAGTCCATGTTCGGGTATTTGAGCACAAACGATGAAAGGAATACAAACTTGTGCGAAAGTGGTCTCAAATAGAGCCACAGCAGCAATAATCATGGAGAGGGAGGTTGAGAATCTCATTTTATATGGGTTAGAGGATTCGTGTAGTATTAAAATAACTAAATGG
This sequence comes from Hymenoscyphus fraxineus, assembly GCA_900184765.1. Lineage (NCBI taxonomy): Eukaryota > Fungi > Ascomycota > Leotiomycetes > Helotiales > Helotiaceae > Hymenoscyphus > Hymenoscyphus fraxineus. The sequence goes on along the minus strand of LT855423.1, from coordinate 1,182,046 downwards.
TCAGCTTCAGCCTTATGTATCTGCTTTCAGAGCATAACAACAACTCTCCACGTACCTCTGTTTGTTTGATATTGTTAGATATCTTTTGGGAGCAGGTGGCTGATTGCTGTGGTTGATGGCAAGACGAGCCGTATATATAGTACATAATTGGTCGCTATCCCCTTGTCATCGCACATACGTCTAAACTTTCAAGTTTGTGGTACGTGCTTCCAGTGATACTGTACTATTTAGGCTTGCTCCTATAACGCTTATAGTGCAGAGCAAGTTGGCCCAGGCCCGTAGCACACCTGGGATCGGCACTATTCCTACCATTTCGACCACTTAGATTAAGCGGAACCGCTATAACTCAAACCTTGTTTCGAACTTTGAAATATAGAGATACCGGCGCTTAAAAAAAATGGTTGCCTTGGGAAAAAGCTGTAGCGTAAATAGAAAGTCGTAAACTCAAAAGTTGAGATGTAAGTTNCCCTGTATACGACTTGTTATAGGCAGGGTATAGCCCCACGCTATAGCCTTCTAAGCCAATTGAATTGTCCGATTCATGTGGAGGTATATCAGAAAGTGACAAGGGGGGGGGGAGACCCGAGCTGTCCAGACCCTTTACATACGCGATAACAAGAGGAAAAGCATCTAGTTATAAGTTATAACGTAATTATTAAACAGGAGAAAACTTGATTTAGAACGGTGTAGCGTTCTACCGTATAGTTTAAGCCAAATTTAAAATTTCTATCGGTAGTTGACAAGTAATTTTCTACTAGACTTATCTTTATAACAATAAACCTATCCTTCTCGGTGCTACCACTGAAAAGATACGTCTTTTAGGTTTAAAACAGCAAAGCAGTAACGCTAAAAATTACTTTCAACTACTTATAAATTCTTTACTATAACATACTCTTTTTCTATAACGTAACAAATAAAAGACCACTTTCATTCATTAATAATAAGCTACGTGCTATATATAGTACAACCTCGATATAAGAGTATAGTCGGGCCCGAACCTTTTGTTTGGATATAAAGGGGAGTATCCTTATCGTCGCGCTCTTTTGGGTTCGAAAAGTCTTCTAGGACCGACAGACATACGAAGTAGAATATATACAATATTATCTATACTTTGTCTAGCATCCTTGTACCGAGGTTATACGGTGGTTACCGAAGTCGGAGACTAGACACGGAACTTTCCTAGCCGGAGTGCGACTTTCTGTAGATCCCATCTTCGGTATTTTTCGCGGTCCGGTAACCTTTTCAATAAGCATTATTATATCGGATCTGATCCCAACAGAAGTAAGGAGACGACGAAAAGATTCCTAATAGGTTCGGATCTAAGATAGCATCGCCCAATCACGAAAACACTTGAATGAGCCCCTATGATCTTGAGAATACCAGTAATCAAAATCAGCTCGATGTTTCTAAGGTAACTCATGAATATAAACTTTGCATGTAGTAATCTTGACATTTACATTTAAAAGGCCGACTCTGCTATAGTTAGTAAAGATTCAGAACAGGACAGAAAAAACTCACTCCAAGGACATGGTCGGGCCCAAACATGCTAAGGATATCCTTATAACTGGGATCCTTGCATAGCAAGACTAGGAAATCTTTTTCTGTAATCAAAATCTATGCCTATTACCCTTAAGTCCAGGTTCTAGCCACCTACTCAAGATGGCTTTGAGTAAATCATTTCCAGAACCATCGCTAGATCCTACTATGCCTGACCAACTCTATTAATTTCAGTATCTATCTCATCAATGTCCATTTTGACCTCAAATCTCGGCCCTTCTATTACTATGGAATCGAAGGTTTCTCATCCCACTCTCTATAGCCTTCACTCAACTCAAGATGCTCCACCAAAACCATCGCCTGAGAAACGCCAAAATCATCGGCAAGACTCCTTAAACGGCCCGTCACCCAGACTCTCACCAGCCCCGTCGAAATTTTCGTCACCGCAATCAAATACAGCGCCCAAAGCATAAAATACCCACGCGATCCACCTTCCAATGAAGATGAAGCTTGCCGTCCGCTAGAAATAGCAAAGTGCTGAGGGACACTAGCCAGAACCTCATCTTGGCATAGAAGTATCACTTCTTTGGTACTGCAAGTATAAGTTTTAACCTCAACATCGGTGAAGTTCGGAGTTTTTGCAGTTGGCGGAACGGATACTTGATCCATGATCAACTCATTGACCAAGATCCTACAGCAGCGTAATCGGATCAAATCTAGAGCACCCCAGGTTGTTTCATACTCGTGATAATACCCGTTCCACACCTCTTCCGGATTCTCGTTCGAGTAAAGTATTTGATATTTGAACTCCTTTGTCAGACCCGCATCCATTTCCGCAAATCCCCGATCCACCTCGAGAGCCTTTTCAACTATCATTCTAGGGTCCTTGAGGAGACCTGCTCTGACTTTAGAGCGCAAATTGACCAAGTCAATCATACTTTCAGACACTTCCCAAGCGTGTTCTTCTCGGCCCATTAAGTGCGCCGCTTTCAGCCACGATTCAGTCATTACCTTTGGCATTGGTATAGCGCGTTGAAGACAATTCAACATCATCCTCGACAGAACCTGAAAGAAAATCCTCCGTCCAGAAATGGTGTCGAACTGCTTGTCTCCCCGAATACGAATCAGTGCAGCAGCGCCGTTAATGTGCTTTTCCCAATCCGCGAACGACTTGGGGGTAGTGCCTGTGATTGACTCAAATATGCTCAGGATCAAGACCGCAAATAAGGTACTGTCTTTTTTGGCCTCTGTTGGTGATCTCAATGCCTCGTTCGTTAGATGAATTGCACTGCCATAGTGTTTTCGTGCTTGAAAGAGTAGCTCTGGTGCATGGGCGGTGTGTGAGAGTATGGCAAGTCCAACAGCACTCATGCTGGTGAGTAGGTGATTCTCGGTCTTGGTTTGGGCACAGAGCGGAGCTAATAGATCAAAGTTGCGTAACCAGTTCGAAGAATTCGCGTGGAAATACGACCTCGCGCATTCCTCAATACTCGGTGGCAAGTGACATGCCGGGACCAGATGAGGAAACAATGCGCCAACGTGAGCAGGATCCGGAGCAAACCGCTTTAGTTTCATTTGCATTTCTTGCATACTTCGACCATGTGTTGAGGGCTGGATGATTGACGACAATTGCTCGTCTGGTGTCACTTCTGCAAAGTAGCGTGCGATTGGCACTTTCTTCAGTTTTGGTTTTGATGTTGAGTTCTGTTGCTTGGATTTGACAATTACCGCTTGGCTCTCATTTCGAAACATCAGATCCAATTGATTGCGATATCCGGGACATTTCCTATCAGCCCTAAGGCACTGACTGCAAGATGGTGTAGCACGGTCACACTAAACATGAAATATGTCAGCAATGACCGATTAGAGTTGCTGGATTAAGCGAATATGCTAGATTAAGCGAATAGATTTACGTACCCGTGTTTTCTTGTCCCTGCATGATTGGCATCCTGTTGAAGGTTTGCCACAATAGACCATTCTGATCGGCAGTGAGCACCCAAAGAAATGGAACGAATAGGGATGACCTTAAAATCAAGTGAGATAAGCCAATTCTGATTGCTCGATTTGTTGATGCTCGTAGGTGTTGATACAGCAAAAGACGGAAAGGGTTAGCTGTGCGACTTGGGTATTTTAGCCAAGTCATCGTGAAAGCTTGTTTTTCTCAAAGACCCTTATAGTTTATATACTTCAGTCATACCACGTTTTCGTCAAGACGGTGCTGATTGAGTCTCAAAAGTTGCAAGTCATTAGCACAGCCACTATGATGGCATAGTGCTGATGACTGTACTGAAGTCACATTGACGACGCGCGGTGCTAGTACTGACAAGCACCGGTGAGAGGAGATTGATGTCCAAATGCAGATGATGGACGCAACATTCTTGAGCAGCTCCCACCTTCTGATATGGACAAAGATAACGTACGAGTGTCACGGAGTTATTGTGACAAAACTCGAGCCATCTGCCGGCGGATCTTGTTTTGGCTGCTAGTGGGGGCCAAAAGTATGACGACCGCAGGCGCTAAAATATGATCCTGCGACTGTCAGTATACGACGAAACCCACTCTCCAAGTCCAGAATATCAATGTCCATCTTTTGAATCCCCTCCGTCGACTGGGAATCCTTTTCTGACCGTTTCTGACCGTTTCTGACCCAAGGGCGCGCAGACCCATGATATCACGTGCTCCCACATGTCAAATTCCCTCCGGGCATTTCAATAATCCCAGCTATGATTCTATCAGATATATCAAAAGATGGTACGCTATCAGTCGTCGTACTGCTGTCAGGGTTTGGAGCTGATCTTTATTCTGCTTCATGGGATCGTGCAGGAATGTGGCTACCGACAAAATCGCGAGAAGAGCCATGGAGGCCATTGTGTTGATGGATGCCGATGATTAATGGCGTGATAATCTCAAGTCCTTGCTATATATCGATTGGGCCGACGGTGTGGAGATGGGGTACAGTGCCAGGTTGTTAGAAGTTTATTAGACAAAACTTGAGTGGCTCACGAGCAACATATTGGTACAAGCTTCACTTACCAGCATAGCCCAACCAAGTCAAAATATTACCATAACACAGGAAAAGAAGGGTGTGGTGGTCAGGAATGTTCTCGGCCTCGTCAAAGGTATCAAAGAAAAAAAGGGACTCAGAAACAAGTCTCCCCACACCCCTCATCCGTGCCAGAAATCAAAAACAACAAACCACTTAATTGTGCGAGAAAGAGCGAACTTCGTAGTCAGGTACCGCCTATAGTGCCATTTCCCCATTGAAATAGCAGGCCTGAGAAAGAGCCGCACCATCCGAAACGAAAATTATCGTTGAAAATATGGTGGATGGTTGTGCATTAGCCCTTTCTCGATAGTCCAACCAAAACGAACGGGATGTTCCTCAGGAGCCGGTGAGAGTCCATTTCACAGCGGATGATGGCGTGTGGCTGGGAGTGAGAGATGTGGTGTTGATGGTGGAGAAGAAAATTGTTTTGGGAGATGAATGGTAAAACAGGACAGGAGGGAACTGCGAGGATTTTCAAGATTTGGGTTGAGATTGTGGTTCTTGGTCATGCCTTCCGTTTTTGCGAGATCTGCACGCACTTGCAGCTAGAATTGCTTCGATGATGTTGTGTATTGGACGAAGGGAAGGAGCGACTACATGATTGAGGCCATCCGTGCACTCCGATCGGGAGTCCTTCGCCAACACTTGCCAACATTGGTTGCTTGGGGTTTCTTCAGTGCTTGCGCACAACCCTACTTTTGCAAGAATAGGTTGCTTTCAGTATGCTGTGCGGAACCCGCTAGGGTTGAGTTGACATTAGGACGCAAGAAGGCGAGAAGATGGAGAGTGGTATACTTGCTTTTGGATTGCTCAATTGTTCTCCTGATGCTCCTCGGTTGAATTGAACCAAAAGCTTACACTGCAACTGGGACTGAGACTCCGGACGTAGTGCCACCAACCCAAAGGTATATACAGACACTGACCCTCTTCCAAAACACACTCGACATAATCGGCGAGTGCGAAAAGTGGGAATTTTCGATGCGCAAGCGCTCTTTCCTCCTCTGTTCCATCCCAGCCAATGAGCGTGCCAACATCAAGCTCGCTCGTATTGCTCATATCCACTCCTCCCCCTTCAATTCCTCTCGGGTACAACTTTTCACTTTCCCGGGGCGCATATAACCTAACATATTTCTTACCAACCACTTGGGCCAGAATGTTGTGATACGGGTCAGTGTGTAGAGGGCTTATGGTACCCGCAGGACCAAACCAAGCATTCAAAAGCGGTTCCTCCAATTGGGCCATTTTGGTGTGCTTTGAAAAAAGAGGAGATGAATGATGTGGTGGCGAGCAAGTTGCAAAGCAGTAATCTGGAACACAAATGTCGTTTCTCAGAGTCGGAATTTGACTGAAGAGGTTGTGCTGAGCAAGATAACCAACGCCATGGTTTTCCACAGTTGGATCTTGCATCATATAATGTTCTAAGAATTCCCGAAATGGTATTATCTTTTGGCCCCAGCCACTGTCAACATAGCTTCTTCCAAGCTCGATGGGAACTAGCCGTCGTCCCCCGATCGTTCGAGACATCAGATATGAAGGCTTGTCCCATGGCCGTTCAGCACGAGCTGGCCAGTGCTCCATGACACCCGGGATGATCAATGGTTCTGGTCCAAGGTTGTTGTTATATGGGTACAGCATGTGCCTCTCGAATTTTCCAAAAGATGGATTTACCAACTCCGGCACCGCTTTGGATATAGTTGGAATCAGGACAGAAGATTCAGGAAATTGGTCCGCGGTATAGCTGTGATTCGTCTTTTGACGCTTCGAGGATGGTTGAGTTAATGTATTGTCGCCCAGAATGTCATGTGGCTCTGAGTGAGTACTTTGGGCATCAATTTTCTCCAATAGTTCCAAAAGGCAGTCAATGGTATCCTGGGTAGTATTCGATGCTGGGGAACCAGCCATTATGATAGCAGTATCGATCGTTTCCACAATTTCGTTGATGATATCTGCGGTAAGAGGTGGGGTCGAAATATGATCGCTTAATTCTATTGTCTCATTTGGCTCGCCAGATTCTGACAACCAATTGCGCTGTGTAGCCAGCACACAGATTTTCATGAAGCTCGCCACTCGGAAAAGCTCTCTCCAGCAAAATGGGACACTGTTGTAAGGAAACGCGTAAAAGTTTTCTTTTGCAAGGGCTAATAAATCGTCCAATCTGCCAATAATGAACGAAGGCGGGTGTGTTTTGCGGTCCCGTGTTCGAAGACACAGGTATTGCAGCAGCTGGAGAATCGCGGCACCACATGGTTGCAGTGACAGCTCGTTGTCATCAGAGCTTGGGTCAGCATTGGACCGGACTACATAAGAACTGAAAGTCGCTGGGTTGCAGAAGGCGTTGAGAGATTTCGTGATAAACTCTTCACAGAGGGTTTGAAGACCGATGATTTGAAGGGTTTCAAACCCCGCTGGAGAGGCTGATAAAGCCATCGTAAGGCATCAGTGGACAGATAAAGGGAGAAATATGCTTATCTTTTTTTCATCGACCGACGGAGAACATTGATATGCCATGACATACGAAAAGTTCGAGATCCTAATTGGAACCCACTCAGAATCGAGTCAATCGACAGGCAAGTTCTTGGCCCTAGCCCGCTGAATGACGCCTCAGATACAAGGCACAAAGTGGGACTTGAAGGAGGCGTCCATTCTTGCCATTCTTTTTGGAAAATTTATGAAAAGAATATGGTTTCTATGATAACAACTAGAAATCTGATTATCAAAAATCCTATCTTCAACCTTTTCGAAAGTGGGCTCTTACACGGTCACGTTTTGAGATTAACCACGTGATTCTACTGCCTCTTCGCTTTCATACTCCTGATGTTGGTAGTTGAAATACTAGGAAGATTTCGGAAGAAAAGAGCATCAGTTGTTTCAAGGTTGAAATTGTATCATTGCCTGAAGATCTCATTCAAAAGTGCTTTGGCGATTTTTATGGCACTTCCCATCACTTGAACCTGAGATCACCTTTAACCGAGACGAATTAATAGTATGAGAAACGAATTTTACATGGAAGAATATGCCCACGAGCTTCCTTAGATCTTTGAAATCACTGCTTCTACTCTCGAAACATGAACTACATAAACTGTAATATTTAGTATCTCATATCTGGAACATCCAAAAGCCCTAAAAAACAGAGTCAAAACAAAGGACCCAAAAGCGTAGAGCAATAACCAAAATGTCAATCCTTCTCAATTATCACAGTGAAGTCAGAATCGACTTTGCTTATGATCCAGCGCCATAAGCTGCCTTCAAGTCACTAATTGTGTTCCGAACATACTCTTTTGCTTTCTCAAGTTCTCCATCCATAGCTGAGAATGGATGACCACAACCCTCATAAATTGTCAATGTACTGTCAGTGCCAGCTTTCAAAAGAGTCTCATGATATGCAATGCCCTCCGAGGTTAAACTGTCAACTCCGGCGACATGAATCGAAGCTGGTGCAAGGTTGGCATGAGACGAGGCGAGAATCGGGGAAGCTCGGAAGTCTTTGGTCAACTCCTCTCTTTTCTCTTCATCATTCTGTGAGCGAAACCTATGATGTTCGGCAGGTAAAGAGGGGCGTTGTTACGTACCCATATCTGTTCCCAACCAAAGCTTGTAAAACCAACGAAGTCTGTTCAAAGGCAAGCAGGGAGCAAACTCGTTCTCATGATGGCTCTTGTATGGATCTTCTGGGGGACATGGTCCTTGAAGAGGAACGAATCTCGCATCCACGATGGGAACTGTGAGAAGCTGGAGAACCAATTTTGGAAAATTGGGAGTGTCCCGCGCCAACAAGGCAAGGACTGCTGCAAGCTGACCACCAGCAGAAATCCCACCAATAGATACTCGGGATATGTCAATCCCACGATCGTCAGCGGTATCTATGGCCCATCGAAGAGCAGCCCAGGAATCTTCAAGAGGAGTCGGGTGAGGATAATCCGGAGCAAGCCGATAATCCACGTTCAAAACAATACATCCGACCGCTTGACAGATCTGTCTACACCAGGAGTCGTCCGTTTCCAAGCCTCCAATGACAAATCCACCTCCATGGAATTCCACATGAGCTGGAAGCCTTCCGTCTTTGGTGCTCAAACCACCTTTAAGAGCTGCCTCTTCGGTAGGAAAGTACACTCCGACATTGATTTTTCCTTTGGGCTCTGTTACCAGGACCTCGAAGGTCTCCTGCCGTCCCACTTGCGGTGTAGGCCCTGGAGCAATAGGAAATGAATATTTTGACCTGTTGGCATTGTAGACCTCGTATGGTACCTGATCAGCTCGTAATTTTGGCGCTGTTCATGGTCATTAAGACTTTTATATATAATTGACCCCAAATTGTGACAACCAACCTTGATACTTGTTATAGATCTCGACAAATTGAGGATCGAGTCGATCGATGACGGATGGATGAAGAGTAGGCAGGTCTTGGTTGTCAGTCATGATGGATAAGCTGTGCGCAGATGGTGTGGTTGACACCGGAGGGTGTTCCTGGATATTTAATTTGGCGAGAAATGAAATTCAGGGCGAAAAGACCCGATACACCGTTGTAACGGGATATACTGTAAGGATATAACCCTTCCAAAACCGGTCCGTCCTTTGCGATCTCTCTGTCCTTTTCAACTCTGGGCTCGCGATAGCGGGAAAATCAACCCAAAAGTGGTGTCCATGCTTGGTACTATCCCGGAATTTGGCTCCTGGCTAATAGCTAGTAGCCAGAACTCGATGACGTCAATTGTTTTTTCGTACCTAAAAGAGCTTCTCTGTTAGTGGTGCATCTCGCTTGACAGTTGTCTAGATTAATTATGAACAAAATTGTATTAACAAGAAACTTGGAGCATGAGTTGTGCATTGATTGTGAGCTGTCCGCCCCCACTTTCCGCGCCACACACATTCAAGCCACAGCAACCTCACCCCATCAAAACTTGCCCTTCCTCCTCCATACAACTGCACCCTAGACAACATCATTTCTACTTGTTGGCTTCGGAGTATATAATAATTAAGTCTTCATAGAGATATGTTGTGTTGTGATTATATAATAACTTTTCGACCAATCAGGATTTAATTAGTTTTCGATTAAATATTTTTTTTTCGACTTTTTTACCCTCCCGCTAGAAGGGTTGGCACCACCAAGCCGGCGGCACCATTAAGCCGGCGGTCCTGGGGTTAAATAATTAATAACTTAACAACAAACAGTCGGAATAATTCAATTTAAATTCTAATATTAGTAGATAATTATAAAGTAATAGAGCTAAAATTGAATACTTGTTGGCTTCGGAGTATATAAGAATTAAGTCTTTATAGTGATATGCTATGTCTTGTTTACGTAATAACTTTTCGACTAATTAGGATTTAATTAGTTTTCGATTAAAATTTTTTTTTCGACTTTTTTACCCTCCCGCTAGAAGGGTTAGCACTACTAAGCCGGCGGCACTACTAAGCCGGCGGTCCTAGGGTTAAATAATTAATAACTCGATAACTAACAGTTGAAATAATTCGAATTAAATTCTAATATTATTATAAAAATATAAATTAATAGTCTTAAGATTAATTAGTTCTTTTAATAATTAGTGGTTATAATACCCTTAAATAAGTGGTAGTTCCTTCGTAGTCTTAGTAGTCGGACTTGCTAAGACTAACCCCGGTCGCCTATAGTAAACTATAAAACTAAACTATATAAAACAATAATAAATATATATTTAAATAACTATACTACTTAATTAATTTAGGAACCTTAGAAAAACACGTAATTATATATAAACTAGCTTCCTCCTTTATAGTAGCTGCTAATAACCTAGGGTCGATATTTAGGTCGATATTTAGGTCGATATAACCGAGCTAGTCAGGGGTCCGAATAACGTTATTTTCTACTATATTTAGACCCTTAATTTAAGCCTTAACCTTAACTTTACGTAGCCTCCCACGTAGCTTTTTACTCTAAGATATAAGATCTTATCTTTTATATACCTTTTCGGCCTCCTTATAGTCTTTTCGAAGCCTCCTTTACTCCTTATTATATACTCTCGCCTTATCTTTTTCAAGCCTTTCTTACTCCTTAGCTAATTTATCCTCGGCGCGCCTCTATCTCGCTAGCTTATCGTTAGCCTTCTTTTAAATAGATTTAAGTTATTTTACTTCCTTTTCTTACTCCTTGTTAAGGCGTCTTTTAGCTCTCGCGGCCTCCTTTATTACCTTATTTAATTCGTTTTGTTTGTCCTCCTAATAACGATTTTATATGTCTTTTAATCTCTTACTTAGCGTAAGTACTTTACCCCCCTTACTTCTTTTAATATGTTTACCCTAGTCCCGCCTATTAATAATTAGTATAGGAAAACTATAAAAGTCCTTATTATTCGCTCTAAGAAGTTGTTCGGACGCTACTTTATATTATATAGTAATAATTTTAGCTCCTTTATAAAACTTGTTATTATAGTATACTCGCGTAGGAGATAACATTTTATATTCGTACTTATAAAGGAAGTTAGAGTATAGGTAGATACCGTAAGCATTCTAAGGGGTAGATATAAAGGGGGTATCTTTATACTATTAAGGATTATCTAGATCCTCCTAAATAGTCCGAGAGTATAATAGATTGTCGGGGGTATACAGACAAGGGGGTAGCTAGGGGGGTAAAATAGGTAATTTGTACTAATTTATTAAATTAGTAAGTTTATAGTTATTCTACCTAGAATCGAATTTATTAGGGGTAGTAGTACGTAAGCGTAGATTCGATAAGCGGGGTTATTATAATAATAATAAGTCTAAAGTAAGAAGCTCTTTATTATTCTACCTAGAATTAAATTTATTAGGGGTAGTACTACATAGGCGTAGGTGCGATAAACCTACTTCTTATACTAATAAAGATAGGTTTTATAGATTTTCTAAAGTAAGAAGCTCTTTATTATTCTATTCGCAATTAAATTTATTAGGGGTAGGTAGCCTTTTAGTAGGAACTAATATAGGGGGTTTCGGGGCTAGTAATACATAGGTATATAGTTTATATAAACCTTACTAGGGCAGTTTGTTACTTACTAGTATAGATACTATTTAAGAGCGTGGATTTTATAGATTAGAATTATACGTATAATAGTTATATAAACCTTCTTATTATTATTAAAGGTCTTATTCGTTCCTAGTAAGCTTTATAAACTTAAGTACCTTTTAAGGATTATATAGATTAATTCTAGCCTTATTCTATGCCGCTAATATATTCCTAGTTATAAAGGTCTTTTTATAAATACCCTAGAATATTTATAGGAAATCGTACTTGTTAAAATAGTCCTTCCTACCTCGAATTACTTACTCTAAGGCTAATTAATAGTAGTATTTTTACTAGCTAAATATAACTATATCTAAAGGTTAATAGGCGTAGGTAAAATATAGAATTAGATAATATAGAAGAATATCTAAGGTTATATACTTTTTAATAAACTATTATATTAAATAACTTCTATAGCTATTAAATATTAGTAATTAATATTTACTATAAGTCTTTCTAATAGTTTATACGTAAAAGTAGTATAGCTACTATATTATAATCTTATCTATCGTATACCTAGTTTCGCTTAGTATAAGCGAGGTATTAGGAGGGAGATTATTATTAAAGTACTTACCTAGAAACACTTTACCTAGTATAATTAGGAAGGGATTAATTGTACCCTCTACTATATTAATATACTCTATAATAGTAATTAACTCCCGGCCTTTAGGATTATTAGTATAAACCTACTTCCTATTAGTCTTACTAGTATATACGTACTAAAGGATAACGTACTTAGAGGGTAGATATATAAGTAATAATAGTAGTACTTTATATAACACCTACCTAAAACCCCGCCTTGTCTATATTATATAGGTTATAAAGGTAAATATTATATTTATTAATTGCCTTAAATAACCTATTAAAATACCTTTATATATTCTCTAAAGTTAAAGTATTCTACCTTTATATATCTATTAGAGTTATACTAAGTGTTTTAAACTATCTAATTTTAACTATACGCTTTACCTAGCGATTTATCTAATTAGGTCCTACTTTATTATCCTTACTAATACTACGTAAAATAGCTAAAGCGGCTTACGTAATTAGTAGATAACTAAGTAGATATCTACCCTGTTCTACTATAAAATAGTACTAAATAAGTATAGCTTCTTATATAGTATCTAATAGACGATTCTTTCTACTATAATTTATAGTTATTTTACGCCCTATCTTTTAATATTCGAGCGTTCGAAGGGAGATATTATATACCCCGGTAGTAATTAGAAGTAACGTAATATCTATATTTACTAGGTTCTAATATATACGAATAGCTTCCGCTATTCGCTCTTCCTTATCTAAATAAGAGGCTATCTAGTATATAGGAACCTTTCGGAGTTATTTAATAAGTAATTTTTTACTCTCTCGCTATATAAGAGCCTTCTTTAGATATACCATTTTATATAATCGTTATATAGTATTAAGGTATTATAGAATTAAAGTTATATTAGATAATATAGGTAGGCTATATTTAGTTGAATATATAGCTTATACAAGGCCCCTAGTACCCCTAGTACCTAACTAAAAGATTAACCTACCACCTATATATTAACCCAGCTATACTATAACCTATAATATTGATTTATATTGTTTGTTACATGAGTTTAGCTAGTTTTTACAAGTATTTATCAATTAAAATCAGCCGAAACAAGTATATTATTATTTTATTATTAGTTTATAGGATTAAACCCAAGACCGCCAGCTTAGTGGTACCGTCGGCTTAGTAGTACTAACCCTTCTAGCGGGAGGGTAAAAAAGTCGAAAAAAAAATTTTAATCGAAAAATACTAAATCTTCTGATTGGTCGACTAAAATGCTTAATAATTACACCTTACTATAAGGACTTTACTCTTATATACTCCGAAACCAACAAGTAGTCCTTTTAATGGTTGGTTGTTGTAATACATCTAAATAAGTAGTGGTTCCTTAGTACACTGTATAGTCGCTTACTAAGCGGTCAGCCGCCTAGGACCGCCGGCTTGATGGTGCCGCCGGCTTGGTGGTGCTAACCCTTCCAGCGGGAGGGTAAAAAAGTCGNAAAAAATATTTAATCGAAAAATGCTAAATCTTCTGATTGGTCGACTAAATGCTTAATAATCACACCTCACTATAAACACTTCACTCTTATATACTCCGAAGCCAACAAGTAGTTGACTTTATGAGATTTTCTTAAAGAAAACTCCTCTAATGTTCCTGAAATATGTCACTTACTTCTCAAACAACGACATTTTTAAATGATGCAGGTCCGTGTTACCCGACTTCTTCACCCAAAACGGGAACTTGCGATTTACCCCTTACCTATTTTATGAGAGCAAAACTGACCAAATACTTCTAGCTGGACTCGAAAAATCTCTTCGCTTTTTCCAAGCGCTGACACAACTTATCTCGTGTAACTCTCATAAGCCTACTCCATGGCTGATCGCTCGAAAGCAAATAGCACTTGGTAATCCCACCCCCATTACTGATAAACCCCTGCACTCCTGAGGTTAACATACGCAAGCACGCCGTTATTTCCGAATCCCAAAAATAATCCCAGCATTCAACAATTCTTTGACTGCTTTCTCTCCAGCAAACACCGCAAATGGGAGGCTACTGATGTGGCTCGATAGTACGAGGTGGATGTGTCAAGGGATGTATTTGTTCACGGAGACTTGTACATTGGTATGCCAAAACCTCTCATTTGGTGTTGACTTCCTGCAGAATATGAAAAACTGGATATGTTATTGTGCTGACCAGAATAGCTTGATACGATGGGTGTCACAGAACATCAGTGGGCGGGATGGATGACGATAGAAGCAAATAAATTCTGGTTCTACGCATTATTCTTGGGCGTCGTTATTGGGATTTTGCAGCTGGCTAGCTTGTCGGCGCCAATATCCTCTTCGTCGGAAGATGAGAAGGAGGAAGAAAAAGCCAAGGAGAAGTTCACAGATTTGGAAAAGAAGTATCTCCAAAAGAGGAGCAAGATTATGAGACAGTTGATGGTAGATGGTTGCGACCTAGTCATTCCAAGTGGAGTCGTGGGTTGGTATGTGGCTTCATGTAGCAATACCTCTATGCTTATGCTCACGAGTACTGTTCTGGCTGCTGTAGATATTTGGGGTCGTGTGAACAGTACAAGGTAGACTTAGATAATGGGATGATGGCCGTACCCTTACGTTGGCTAGATAGAGATAGACTTTCTTAAAACCCAAACAATACTATAAGAGATTACCAGGGAAAAACGACTTGTAGACTTCTGTTTGGCTGATGTTGAAACGGCACTTTTGATTTTCCACTTCTACTTAAAACAAGTACAACGTATCATGAAAAGGTGTACAGCTGGCGTTGAATGGGTATAGCCTTTGTCCGCAGGTCCAGGACAAGAAAGACCAGTTGCTAGTAGAGGACTTTTCTATTATCCTAAATCGACGAGAATGGTATTGAATGCATAGATGCGGACAGGGTTTGTGGAGTTCCAACTCATTCGTCTTGGAGTTGAGAGGCATATATGTCATTAATGTGTAGAAGTGATGAAGTGTATTGGGCCAAAGGGATTACAAGGGGATTGAGCAACGTTAACACAAAAGTACTCAACTCAACTCTATCACTACGCGAGTTGAGTAGGTACCACTAGTCAACTCAACTACTCGAATTTTCTACGCTGGGATTGAGGCACAAGGACTGGATCTTGGGATTCACCCCGTCCTTTGGTTTTCATTTCTCAAATAAGCCGCAGTGAACTGCAGACACACATTTATTGTACTCTCTGCGCCAAGCCAATGAACACTTTATATCGCGACGCAGGCTCCTACTTTTCTCAAATTCGACATAACGTTCGACATCTATTCAAATGCTGCAGCGATTTCGAATGATAGCATCATTCACGGGTAAACATGCGTCTGTCAAATGTCAAGCTGTCCACCCGCTGATTAAACCCGTATCAGCTCTATTGAAAAGAATTTAGCATTTGGAACCTGTTAAAAATTAGGGAAGATATCTAGCCACCAGAGAAAAAAATGAAACAAACCATGGTAAAGTAGGAGTAAAGAAGTGAATTTGCTGTTATCAAATCTCGCTTATCTATTGGACGCTGCAAAATTAACTACCGACCTTGTAGCAAAAGATATGGACAAGTGTCTGGTGAATATCAAATAGTCTAATTACGTCAAACAGACACTAGCTGTTGCAGTTCGTTAGCTGTCCGCCGCCGCTACGTATGAAACCTCTCGATCGCTCAACGTTTTTTATGCTACTTGTCTAGCGATAACAACAACTTTGCAACGCATCTCACACCAACATGAATCCGCGCATTATGGATACCCAAGAAATACGAGCCGAAAGAGCCATCCAATATGCCATGGCCAACGACCCCTATTCCCGATACGTCCCGTCTGAGCGACGCCTTTTTGAACAACCCCAAAATTTGTGGCAAGCGATCATTAAACACGATTCCGAGATTCTGGACATCAGAGACTATTACCAAAACAAGTTTGCCAAGATGGAGGCTGAGAAGAACGAGGTGTTGACGACGAAGGAGAGAGATTTTGCGGCTTTCTTCGAGGAGAATGAACAGTTGAAGAGCGAACTCCAGAAGCTGAAGTCTGATCTGGCCTCCAAGTCCGATTACAAGGAGTTGAAGGAGAAGAATGATCGTTTGAGCATTGAACTATGTTACGCAAAGAGTGGATTTTATTGGCATGATGAGACGGTTGAAGAAAATGATGGAAAGTCGAATCAGGATGAAACCAATTCCCAAAATACTGCTGGTAATAAGCAGGATCGAAATCACGGGTCGCAGATGGCAGATATCAAGAAGGAGAAATTGGTCAAGGGAGAGGCTGGGAAGTTCAAGCACGAAGCTCTTAGCGTCCAATCAAAACTTGATTCAGCGAAACTCCATCTTGCCTTGCATCGACAGAGATACCCTGCCGCTCGAATTGCTACTTTAGGAACAAAGAAAGCTGCTTATGGTTGGGCCAACTATGTTTTGCTACTCATTGTCATTTGGACGTGTACTCTATTCGTGGTTAGTCCTGTTCCAGCGGTACCATCGATGTCCATCTTTAGCGGTCACACCTTACTTGACGTCTACAATGAAGTTCTTCCTCCCTGGAACTTTCCACTGGCCGCTGGCAATGTTCATCTGTCCTCTGAGAATCTTCCGATCACCATAGACGAGGGAGAATTGTTCTCCGAGGACCTTCCATTCAGAATAGGAGAGGGAGAATTGTCTTCCGAGACTACCACGAACAGCCTGCAAGCTGCTGATGACCAAGTTTGTCCTGATGGTTCTGAAGCTTGTGAAGAAGTTCCCTGGGATACCTCACCCGATGAATCACAAGACCTCAAAGATTCTTCGTACGAACATTGGTTGAATTCTAGTCAGGTTGCCGTCCCACAAAGCGAACCAGCTAGTCGCTTGTCTTGGACGATCGAGACTGTAGCTTTCGATGCAGCGTGGATGTTTGGTGTATGGAAGGCATACCACGCTTTTGATTCCTGGTTCCACCAGATTTGAGAAGGGTTCTGGTGGATCTGGCTGTTTTGTCTGGGTCATTGGATATCGAACTCCTTCGGCTTTGTTATCTTCATCCTTTCTCGTTATTACGCCGCAACCGCAGCCAGACGCCACCGCTTGAGGACCCTCTATCTGAAGTCATCCTGTATGTGGCAGGTTCAAGAGCTGATTCATTTGGACGGAGGGTATGTTACATATGTGTTTGGACGTGTATCGCGGTCTCTTCTAGCTACGGGAAGGGGACTGAAATCGCTGGAGAAACCTCTTGACCATCCTATTGAAGCCTGGCCTGGAAAT
This sequence comes from Hymenoscyphus fraxineus, assembly GCA_900184765.1. Lineage (NCBI taxonomy): Eukaryota > Fungi > Ascomycota > Leotiomycetes > Helotiales > Helotiaceae > Hymenoscyphus > Hymenoscyphus fraxineus. The sequence goes on along the minus strand of LT855423.1, from coordinate 1,164,695 downwards.
CAGCTGCAATGATCCTCGAATTTCGCCGCCACACCTTGAGACTCCATCGCTCAGAATTTCCGCGTATGATAGGTTTAAGAGTGTGACTGAATACTGCGGCGGGTTGTCTGGATTTTCTGTGCTTTTCCTCGGTTCCTTTACAATATGTGAGAGATAAGAGAGTATATGTATCATGGAGTTGGCATGAAATGAGGGATGAATGATATTGGGCTATTTCGTCGAGAATTGTTAATGTGGATGTCATCGGAGGAAAATTGATGAACTGCTTGTTGCATCTTTTTTCGACAGATGGAGGTTTTGTTTCTCGTTATTTCCGAAAGGTATATTATAGAAGATGGTGTATCTCAAGATCTGGGTGCATATTATTGTCAAGTGTGTTTGAGAAGTCAAGCTGAGATGGATCTCCACAGCGATAGGTTCAGGTAGGATAGCTAGACCAACTACCTCTAAAGAAATGGCAGAATAGTAGCCAGATAACTTGAAACAAGTGCGTATTTCCAGGCTAATACAAGTATATTTGGGTGAGTAGATCGTGTAGCTGTGAAATTTACTTTCCAACATGGTCTTGGCAATATTTAGATTATGAAGCAGTCAATGGAAGGTATTTTCAGATTTATCGACTCATAGAATCATCTCAGAGCGAACCTGAAGCAGTGAGCAGCAAGAGCCGATCGAATCAATGTATCGTTCCAGATATCCCACCTGACAACCATATGTATACAAGATCAAGCAGAGCGTCAAACACACGTGTATGTAAATGACCGAAAGTCCAGTCCTACGCCAAAAGATTCAACTTGCCTTCGTAGCGGCAACTAGAAAGTTCAAGAGTAAGCACTTGGACTTGCCTGCTCATTAAACCCGGGTGAGAAGGACAAAATATTGGGAGGACGGGCCCACAGATTAGAATCCTTAATTGAACACATAGGGGTTGATTCCTATTGAGTGGACATCTGGATTCTATATATAGCACCGTAAACAGGTGACAAAAGTCCTGCGAACTAATACGGAAAGTAGTGAATGAGCCATTGCTACATGGGGTAGCATCAATCCTGAGAACTCGTCTCTCAGGTGGCTATTGCTCAAGGGTCTTGGAGTAAGAAGATTACTTTGTTTTCAATACATAATCGCGTCTTTCTTGACCATCTGTCCACTCCAACCATTCACCTCGCAGCATCAATAGCCCTTCTGATTGGTCCACCAGCCTCGTCCATGAGGCTGATTCACTGACCTCAATCGCGTCATACGCGAGCTCTCAACACCTTCAATTTCCGATCAACAGTCTACCACAGGGAACTATCGATCTTCAAGATACAAAGAGCAAACGTACCAGCAGCGCAAAAGGCATCTCTTGAGGTTACCGACCAAAACATGTCAGACTGTCCACCCGACTCTGGCATGTTCTCTCCCTCTCCACCCATCATAAGCCCGATCTCTACGAAAAGTGAATTCATGGAGTCGTTTCAAACAGACTCGTTCGGACAAGAACCCCCCGCAAAACGCGTCAAGTACTCGCCATTCCCAGATGACGATGCAGCGATGGGATTTCAACGACAAGAACTCACGAAAGAAGAAACAGGAAAATATGCGGCAATCTACAACACAATCGGAGACAACTCATCTATGCCTGGCGATCAAGAAACAACAGAGGATGACGAAATGGAGGAAGTAGACGCACACAATCTCGCAGATGACATATCCATTGAAGGCGAGCCTGTTGGAAGCCCCAAAGAAGATCACGAAACACTGCTCGCCAGAGCGCAAAAGCTAGAGCTCATCGTCCAACTATATCAACAAAAAGACAAGAAAGCCGCAGCCAGATTGATCCAGTCGCAAGACGACCTTGAGAAGGCAATCAAAGAATTCGATGACTTGAGTGTTCAGAATACGAAACTCAGCCAAGATATCCAGTTCATGAACCAAAGAATCGCTAAAGTCAAAGAATCTGAACAATTGCAGCGTGAACTCGAGACTGCCACGGGCGAAAACATGTTTCTCAAGCTGCAAGTTGAAACTCTCAAGAGTGAGAAAGAGGAAAGTGTACGTCATGTCATTGATCTGGAGCAGCAAGTTGGTGGTTTGAAGTCACAACTTAAGGGTCGAAGTTTGACATCTGCGGAGTCGGAGCAGAATATTTGTCATACTCCTGAGCCTATGGAAGGATTGCAATTTGGTGGCAAGACTAGACAGAGTGTTGGATATATCAACGGTCCCTTTTCGACTCGTAGATATCGTAATCAGCATAGAGCTTTGACTCTTGGAAGGGAAATACCGACATTCCAGGAGTGGCACACAGATATTAAAACGATGACGAGAGATGAAAGAGATGAGGAGCTGTCCACGTTGGAGAGGAAAGTGCGTATTCTTCGGTTGTTGAATGGAAGCCGGGACGTTGTTACGCCCGCTTTCCGATGAAGGCCATAGAACAAGCCGGATGTTTTCATGTTGTTTACAACGTTGAGATGTATGATAGATTATGAATAAACTGTACTTTGAAAAGGTTTTGTGGTTTGTCATCCTGTTTTTTTACCTTGCGTGAAGTCCACATGCTTGGTTCACCTGCAAGGTACAGGGTACACCAAAGACTCAATATGGCAAAGATCGTCTTTGAAGTAAATTCATCAGCTGTTTTGTACCTTTTATCTTGAGATTGATTACTACATATTGAAAATTTTGAATAAATCTTTTTGCTGAGTGTTAGTATTGCAAACACTTATATATAGATGTACCAGATCACTAATCATGTACGTTGCCATTGAGTATGTACACTGCATATGTACGAGCAGGGTTAAAAAGCCTCACCCTCTGACATTCAATCCGAGTAATCGAGTACTAAGCAGATTGCATTTATACACCACGATCAAAATTCAGAGAAGAAGTATAAAAATGGTATCGTCCACCGTGTCTGTCGATTCATTCGATACTCAAAACTCAGAGATTCGAGCAAGAGAAAGCGAACATTTAGCGAACATGTTTGGTGGATACGGAATTCTGCCTCTGGTGGCACTAAACACCATCTCCCCTTTCACAATCAATATCCCTCAATCCGAACTCAATTATCTGGAGAGCTCTCTTCGATTTTCTCGACTTGGAGGGGTAACGTACGAGTCTGAAACAGAGCGGAATCAGACACTGGGGGTATCCCATACTTGGGTACATGAAACAAGAGAATATTGGCTAAACAATTTTGACTGGTAAGTCCATCCCCCCATGAATGTCGAAATCTGAAAATACTGTAACAAAATCACGCAACAGGAGGCATGAGGAAGAACACATAAACTCCTTTCCTCAATTCACAGCTTCAGTGCAAGGTGGTTCCGCAACGGAGAACTACACTATTCATTTCGCCGCATTATTCTCCAAAAATGAGAGTGCAGTTCCCCTGATATTCCTTCACGGATGGCCTGGTAGGACTTTGACCCCTTTAATTTCATCAACTTCCAAACTGATCAAAATATTATAGGAAGCTTCTTAGAATTCTTGCCCATAATGTCCCTTCTACGAAACAAATACCCACCAGAAGAACTTCCCTACCATGTAATTGTCCCCTCCATGCCAGGCTACGCATTTTCGTCTCATCCACCACTGGACAAAGAATTACGCCTTGAAGACGTAGCAAGGATCTTCGATACCCTAATGACCGACCTCGGATTTGGATCTGGATATATCGCTCAAGGGGGAGATGTAGGTTCGGGAGTGGCTCGAATCATGGGAGCCGAACATGAAAGTTGCAAGGCCGTACATCGTATACTTCCTCTCACCCTGAGAATATAACGCGAAATCTGAATTTGGTGGCAGTAAACCTGAATCTAATGAACGAACCAAAATCCTACAACGCCTCCTCCATCACCTCTGCAGAGAAAGATGGTCTCGTCCGCGCTTCAGAATTCTCCCGCACCGGCGCAGCCTACGCTCTCCTCCAAGCCACCCGTCCAAGCACCATATCAACAGTCTTGAACAGCAACCCCCTAGCCCTGATGACATACCTAGGCGAGAAATTTCTCGCTTGGGTCGACAAACCACTGCCCATCGACACGATTCTCACCGATATATCTTTATATTGGTTCACTCAAACCATCATAACATCGCTCTATCCATATCCCCAGGTTTTCACACCGGGAAACATTAGTCCGCATGACGATCCGAAGTGGCATCTGAATAAGCCGTTTGGATTGAGTTGGTTTCCCAAGGAGATTGCGCCGATTCCGAGGGCGTGGGCGGAGACGACGGGGGATCTGGTGTTTTTTAGAATGCATGATGAAGTGAGTGGTCCGCGTTTGTTTGAAGTTTAGATGCTGATTTTGATGAAGGGGGGGCATTTTGCAGCGCTTGAGGAACCGCAGGCTTTGCTTCAAGATGTGGAAAGTTTTGTGCAACAAGTTTGGGTGTAGAAGAATGTTGGAACGAAGGACTGACTAACAGGATGAAATTATCCGCGGTGGAATCCATCAGTTCGTTAGGCAGCAGAAGAAAATTCCACAGAATTATGCAGGATGGTTTCTCATTCTTATTTAATGTCTACGGGATGAAGAAAAAACGGATATTGAGGAGGTTTAAAAAGGCCCAGCCCTTCATCTTTTCAAATTGGTTCTCGGTGTTTTCGTGCTACCTAAAACACCCACTAGAGAAAAATAAAGACATGAAAGGGATAAAGGACCTATTAGAGAATGTAGCACTTTGATCAGCATTAGTGCCTTTCCCATTCTTCTCAATTGACAAGAAAAAACCTCTAGATGACTTGAAATGCTGAGTAAAAGAAACACAACAGAATCCTTCGTTTTATAATCAGAACACAAACCCCCATCCCGAACTCTCATCGTACAATTCGCCCCCACAAAGATTTCCATCGCCTTCAGAAATAAACCAGAAGTGCAACGAAACATCGTTTGTGAGCCATTGTACTGTGGGAAATCATGAATAAGCAACCACAGAGACAACAGGGTTTCCTGATTGAACGTGGTTTTGATGGTTCACAGGGTCTGAAATACGAGGAGCTTATCCTGTGACTTCCCGCTCTTTGTAACCTGAACATCACGAAGGATTCGTTTCGTCCCGGGTGAGGTAACCCAAGGATTTGGCCCCCAAGCGCTTACTTGGTGGGAGCGTAGCCGAAGATTCGACCACCAAGCCTTACGAAAACTTCTCCCATGCTTAGAGGATTTAAAGTTTTTTGAACTTTAAGCATACAATTCTTGAAGACCGAATGCAAAGAAGCATCGATGTTGGAAGGAACTTCTGTCTCCCGAGGTTAGTAACAAGGGTCACTACGTGATCACGACTGTTAGCGAGGTCTCGTCAAAAGGGGACTGACCAAAGAACAACCCTAAGATACTTCAAAAGACATGCTCAGTATCTTTCCTAATGGTTTCAGCTTTGTACTCTCAGTACTGCCATTATACCCGATGTTACGATGCCATCACATTCATGTAAGCTTACAATCCTATTGCAAGTGTATCTCATATGGTACCCGACAATTCCGCCCCTAGGAGCCGCTGCGCCTCTCGTTGGGGCAATGAGGTATATTTACATAAATATACATCCCCACTGCAAGCGATTCTACTTACAACCCAAAGCGAAGAAAGTCAAGAAAATCACTATGAATCTCTATCCCGCATCAACGGTCATACCGATTTATGCCGTCTTTTGCAGCATCGGCATTTTGCTCACCTGTCTCCGATTCTGGGTCCGCATCTCATACACGAAACAGAAAGTTGGGCCGGACGATTACTTCATCCTCCTAGGCGTTATTGTGGCTATCGCTTGCACCTCAATCCAATTCTACAACGCCCTACGAGGGACAGGTGGTGACGTCGTGAGTGCTCAGGAGCAGCATGCCCGAGCAATTCTTGCGCATAAAGTTGATTTTTCTATGCTTGTCATTGAGAAGTTGGCATTTGGTGCTGTCAAGATCTCGCTGCTACTCTTTTATCGACGAATCTTTGGTGTGTGGCCTGGTTTCACGCTGATCAATAATTTACTTCTTGCTTTTGTCGCCGTGTGGACGGTTTCATTTGCTATGGCTGATTTGTTGCTATGCGGGCGACGGATAGAGCTTCAGTGGGCTTTGGATCAGTCGATAGCATATCGTGCTTGTGGTGATAAGGGGGCGGCCTTGGTTTTGTTTGCTGCTACGAGTATTCTCACGGATGCGTTGGTGCTAGGCTTGCCACTGTTATATATTGGAAAATTGAAGATGAACAGTAGTAAAAGAGTTGCCGCGAGTATCGTGTTCTTTTTGGGGACAATGTAAGTATCAGTCTTGTACTCAATTTTTACCATCGCTTCCGTTCTTCCATCACCACCACCTACTCTCTTGATCATTGAAAGCTGAGAGAGAGGTTTAGATCTACCCTGGCGGGAATTTTGCGACTTGTTTTCCTCAGCATCGCATATCCAATGGGACGACTCGACTTCACGAATTCGCGTCCAAAGACGACACCATTGATTCTGCAGATCTTCAACCCAACCTTTTGGGCGATGGTGGAAATGCTATTGGGGGTCTGGGCGGCGAATCTTCCACCTTTGAGTCCGCTCCTGAAAGCACCCAATCATTTCAACATTCGCAGAACTTGGAGAAAGCTGTCTGGGTCTGGCTCTAGATCCGGCTCTGGTAAGAGTTCCGAGAAGGAAGATGTAAGCGTCTGAGTCAATGGCTATGGGAGTATATGTTGTCAGTTTCTGTATGTCATGCACGTGCCCAATAGCAATAGCTCTACCTAGGTAGTTGGATGGATATAAACAGACCCAAGCAAAGAGGAGAATTAGTTCAAAGTTACCAACGAAGATGACTTGCTGTCCAGGATGGTCTTTGAGATGGTGATAGAGGTTGTGAGTGGGTACGACTGGAAGAACAGTGCATTAGACGACCAAAAACTGTAGCAGATTGAATGTGCTTCTTTTGAAATAAAACTTTCTCCTGCGTTTGGCTTGCAATGCCCGTGGTGGAGTGAACCTTAGCGGTGACACCCACCCTGCTATACGGTGATAATACGGTTTCTATACCAGAGTTTTTTTTATAGCCGTATCCTTATACAACCCACAATTCACGGTTGCTTAAGGCGCACGTTTGTTCTATATAACTGCAAAACGTGATTTTGCAGTTGTAGGTTCTTAACGGTTAGAAAAAATTAGCGGTTATAAGCGCTCTGATTGGCTCGGGGCAAATCTTGGCGCAGCGGGCGCCAAGACCAGGCCCTCGATACCCTCGAGTACCTAGGTACCCATGGCATGCGCTCGCGGGCACCATGTGCAAGTACGCACTCGTAGATGTAGAGCATGCGCAACCACCACACCGGCGTAGGAGCGCCTGTACACGCGCGTGATAAATTTGTCCGAATCGAGCGATTCTGAAACCTAAATTTATATAGTGTTGAGGTTGAGCCTATAGGAGTAGTACCGAGTACTTTATTTTGTCTGTGCAGACCCCTGTACCTCGAGGAGTGAGTGCCGAAGTATAACCGAACCAATCAACCGTTCCTAAACCGCTAACAATTTTTAACCGTTACTATTCAACTAACTATTATAATCAGAATTACTGCTATTAAAACAACAGTTAATTAACTATAAAAAGAGTTATACGATTAAAACAAACCTACTATTATAAAACCGCTACTAGTAACATTATTTAATTGTAAAAACCTTATTTACTATTAAGTAGCGGTAAAATATTTTCAACTAAATTTCCACGGTCACATGGGATGGGTGTCACCGCTAAGGAAGCATTTGAGGATCACGTGATGATCCGGACATTGGAAACCGCGCGCAAAGTGAGATCCAAAAAGTACTTTGATTTTACCGAGAGGAGAGACGAAAGATAAGTGATGTTTATCATGTGAATGGTGATAAAAGGAGTGGACCTCGAGGTGAACGTTTCTTGAAACCCCCTGTCAAAACACTTTAGCGTTATGCTTATGCTACGCCACGGCACGGAAAGTCGCGTCACGGGAAGGAGTGGAGCGCAGGTATGGACCGCGACTGATTGTTTCTACAACACCAGAAATCCGAAATCCCCGCCAGACTGCAATTCCATTTCTCAACCCATTCATTCAAACCCCTTGGATTTCTTTTCACTACATTCTCTCTAGTTCTCACTCGGATACTCGTTCTACACAAATTCATCATATTTTTTGCAGTCAATGGCACTCTCGAATTAAGCAACTTCCAACTTCCACGCGTTCTCCGTCCACCAAATATCCCACCAAGCCACGAAAGTCAATTGCGCATAGATTCATTTATACACGCCACTGCCCAAAACCTTCTTCGGAATTATTATGAGGTTTGGCGCGTCTGCAACTTCTTCAACATGTATTTACCACGATCCCTCATCTCTACGCTCTACCTTCATCTCCAGCGAACCCACCACCCATTATCCCCACCAGTTCTGATTCTCGTCGCCCTCGAACCCGATGCGTTATGTGGTTGTCGAATCCTGACCCAACTCTTGAAGCGGGATTATATACCGCATAAGATACAACCAATTGCAGGTTATGGGGACTTGGAGAGGGCTGGAAGAACGGTTATAAGACCCATGATGGAGAGCCAGGGTGGTAGTGGGGGTGTGGTGGTTTGTCTGGGCGTTGGTGGGCTGGTCGATCTTGGAGGATTGCTGGGTATTGATACTGAAGAAGAAGAAATAAATTACGGGGGAGTTGAATGCTGGGTAATTGACGCGCGAAGGCCTTGGAATTTAGGGAATGTTTTTGGTGGACATCCTCGACTACAGCCTGCAGAAGAGGGGTTGGAACCCATACAGCAGCCAGGCGTGGATAGTGGGAGAATACAAAGAGACTACAAGCCGGGAAAGGGTGGCATTATCGTGTTTGACGATGGTGATGTGGAGGACGAGTTGGAAAAGGAGCGAGACGCGTATTTGGCACTGGTGGATATGCCCGAAGTTGACGAAGACGATGATGATAGCGAAGGAAACGAGTCAGAAGATGAAGAGGAGGCAGAATTAGTGGAAGAGCCACAACCACGACCAGGAAAGAAAAGGAAATCTTGGTCCGATCGTGATGAGGAAGATGACAGTAGCGAAGATGAAGGCAGACCCCACCAACGAAGGAGGAGTAATTTGGTATGTTCTCCAATATGTATTCCCCTCTGTTTACTAATATGTCGCCATAGTCCAGTCCTATTCCAGATTCTCCTAGGCGACCGAAACAGAGAGGGCTTGTGTCTCTCAGTGGTCCTCCTCTTTCAAGCACAGCTGCTTCACGATCAGTTTCCCCCACACCAGCTCAACCACCAAAAGCTCCATCTGCCAAAACGCTACGGCGAAGGCTGCTAAAACTGCGCGCAAAACACGAGTCGGTACTTCAGGCTTACTATTCAATGGGTGCTTCTTACTCGGAACCAATATCATCAATGATGTACTCTCTAGCTTCTGAACTTGGACGCGAAGACAATGACCTTTTATGGATGACGATCGTAGGGGTAACTTCTATGGAATTGTACGGGCGATCTGCGGTCGGGGTTGCAGTATCTTCTGGTAAAACCATGGCTCCTTCTGCAGGCTGGCTTGGATCTCGTGGATCACGAATACGACAACTCTTGCGGGATGAAGTGCGACGTTTGAATCCCCCAGAGTTGTCCGATTCAAGTTCCAATGCCAACAGGAATGTATCTCCTGAAAACAGTGGCATCATTCCAACTACAGCACGAAGTCCCACTGATACAAGCATTCGCTTATCACCCGAACCGAAATTTCTTCTCATTCGACATTGGAGTTTATATGATAGCATGTTGCACTCACCCTATCTATCAGCACGTTTACATATTTGGTCAGACAGTGGGAGAAAACGGCTACATAAGTTACTGGCAAAAATGGGAGTGAGTCTTGTCCAATGCAAACAAAGTTACACGCATATGGACATGGAATTGAAGAGAGGCTTGAGAACCAAACTGCTCAAGTACTCTGAAATGTACGGTTTGGATGATCTCGTGCCCTCGGCAGACACCGATGGTAGGGACAGGGGTGGAACCAAAGAGGGTTGGGGGTTCGTCCGGAGTTGGGGCTGGCGAGCCACCTTGAGTGCGCAGGATGTTGGTGTTGTGGTGGGGGCCATTCTTGAAGTTGGGAAACATGCTGTAAATACGCTTCAGAATTCAGCTTGGAATCCGAGTCAGGAGAATAGAGAAACCACTGATGAGGATGGAACCCTAGAGGCTCAAGAGTGGGTCGGGCGGTTCTGGGATGCGTATGATGCCCTTGAGAAGTATGCACATTGCCGAAAAGCATGGAGTCTTTTGCTAACCAGATCTTCAGAATTGAGGAACTCAAGGCTGCCCTCCCCACTGCGCAACATTTACATCGTGCAATTCTTCGAACAGGCACATCGTTAATCGAGAAGCGACAGATTCGTCATCTTCGAGCATTTCGAATGTGTGTTGTGAAAGATGGACCGGATGTTCAGTTATTTACCCACCCTTCCGCTCTCACAAAACTTGCATTGTGGGTTGGTGAAGCTATTGCGGAGCAAGAACGAGAAACTAAAGGAAAGCTGGGCCATGGTGGACGCGGCACACCTCTTGTCGTCGCAGGTCTGAATGAAACAAGAGGCGTCTACGTTATCGTGGGGACTGGAGGAGGAGGCGGCGGCATGGGATACGGCGATAAAAATGCGTCCAAGGAGAAGAAAGAAAAACAAGAAGCCAAAGCCAAAGCGCGCGAATTGAAAAAGAAAAATAAAGAGAAGGTACGAGAGGAGAAACGGGAAGCTAGACGGTTGGCGCTTGGTGATGATGAGGATTTCGAGGACGAAACCGAGTCGGAAGGTTCGTCGAGTGAGGAAGAAGAGGAGGAGGAAGAGGAAGAGGAAGTCAAAGCCAAGGGCTTTGGCAGGAATAAATTCGGGAATGCGTTCCAGGAGGTGGTGGAGGAGACAAATGCGAGGGTCCGCATTGATAGCTTTGAACATTGTGTGGTGGAGGTTAAGAAGGAGGATCTTTCGGGGTTCTTGGAGAGTTTGAGTATGAAGGCTGTTGTTGGATAGGCGGGGAAGGGGAAGTAGTGCAGTAATGTAGATATGGATATGTTTTTATGACGGATGGTAATTGTGGCTTTGGCTTTCATTTTTTTTTTTTTACTTTTCGGGGAGGCTTGTTGGGTTGTTGGGTTGATGGGATGTGTGTGGGTTTGTCGTGGTGTGGCGGTACTTTTCCCATTACGATTGCCCTGCCCCGCTCCTATACTTTTTTAGTTACATAGCTAGCTATACTTACACCTTGCATTGGGATTTGGGATGGAGTTGAGGGGTTTGCTTTCATGGATTGCTTGATTGCTTGGTTGCTTGGTTGGCAGGATGATGATTTATCTTGAGTACTGTGGGACTCGTTTAGTATAGTATTGCAAGGATTTTTCTGTTTCCTTCTTGGTTCGTTCTTTTGAGGAATTGAGGAATTGAGTATTTTGAGTTTACTACAGTAAGGTTTGGAGGTATATCCTTTGCTTTTTGTGAACCTTGGAATGGTATGTGAATATGCACTGTAGTATGTGGGAAGTATGAAGTTTGATTGATGGATGTAATCGTCTTCCTCTTTCTCTTGCTTGTGTGAACTTTTCGTGGTGTGGGCTGTGAGAGCTAGCGGTTAGACGGGTCATCGACCTGGGCTTTCAGGGCGAAGGAACCTTAAGTTCTCTCTTTTTCTCGATCATTGCCATATATTTTTTTCCGCGAATTCATCCTCACTCGCGCGTTGGGTTGAGAGAAATTGGGATTGTGGTGGAATAATTCTTGATTCTGGGGGGTAGTCGAGGAAGTTTCCCCCCCTTTGTTATCCCTGCCAAGTCTGGTGATCGAAGCGAGGTCCCTGGGGGTCCTGGCGGCACTGGGCCTCAGTGGGTGGCATAGGAGCTTTTTGTTGTCGAGATGTTTTGGTGAAATGGATATGGGAGAGGTTGCGATGAAGGATGTTTGAATGATGCGGTTGTCTAGTGGGTGGTGAAGGGTCGTAGGTATGATAGCAGGAGCAGATATGTAGCATTTGTGATGTGTCACTTGTAGGTTCTTAACATCGTCGTCGTTGGCTTAAATGTACGAGTTTGATATCGTACTGTTCATGGAAAAGTGTTTTCTTTTTTTGGCTATGGGCTTGAGGCAGAAATCAGGTACTTGTAGATGTATTTACAAAAGGAACTGGTTAAAGTCTCGAGGATGTTTCTGTCAAAAAAATGCTATATTTTATCTATTCTATCATCTGCATAAGGGCTACTACTACATCTACTCACAATTCCGCCACCTGGAGCTTTATCCTCTTCGAATTCAGTAACAAAGTTTCGACTCACATGTGATATCTTCTTTCAACTGCTGTCTACTATGACTATTAAGTAGAATAAGAGCGTTTCTTCTCTCTCTTGCTCTAGTCTTCTGTGTTGCGGGAGAAGTGTATTTGAAACCTTGTCATTATACTTTATAATGCATTCGAAAAAGAAAAAAAGAGACCATTATTCTTTCACAATCTTTTGCTTTTCTATGGATCTTCTCTACTTGACAATATAAAGGTGGTTATCAATGGTTGGTTACTAAGTTCGTACCGCCAAACTTAAGTTGTCAATGTTGGTGTCAATGGTTGAAGCCCATTTCTATGAAATTCTCTGAGCTCCTCTGCACTAGCAGCTACTGACATCTGCGCGACCATACTTACCTACAGTGAATACCATATTTCGAGTAAGCCAAATAATATTTCTCCGCTCCAACCAGGCAGACACTTCAGAGGATGGTATGGAACCACTTCACCAACTCAGGGGCTTACGTACTTTCCCCAACAGCTCCGCATACATATTCCTCAACTGTCTATCTCCTGACTTACAATCCCTACTGCAACCAAAAGTCTCAACCTGGCCGTGCCAAGAATACGACCTCTACCATCTCAACGAACACTTTCAGACTGCGCGCAAACCAAGCCTCGTCACAACATCCAAAATGAACGACCACAATACTGGCGAGAACATCGGAAGCAACAATGATGATGCTGCTTCTGTGGCTAATACTGCCCCTGCTGATTCTCCCACTGCTGGTGGCGAGATGGCTCCTGGAGATAAGATGGAGGGCCCAGTCGCTGAACCAGGACAAGAAAAGCTGACACCACCTTCGATACCTGAGATTGTTGTTACGCCTTCATCACCTAGCGCCGATAATTCCCCATCTATCAAGGATGTATTGCCCTTTTCAGGCGTTTCGACGTTTGCGAGACTAGAAACATTATTTGGAGCCTCCGAGAAACGCGTACACCAATTGCGGCACGCACAAAAGAAGCAGCAAGAACGACATGCACAAAAAATACAACATCTTGAGCAAAACATCGCTAGACTGCAGATGGAGTTGAAGTCGGCACGAGGAAACTATCCTCAAAAGGATGCCCTTATCGCGAAGCACAAGAGTGTAACGGACGGCTTGATCAAGGGTATGCGAGTTTGCGAAAAGAACGCATACAACATGTTTCCCAACAACCACCAAATAGTTCACGAATTATTTGCCCCGGTCAACAGACCATTCTTAGATAGCTCGAAACACGCACCACCCGATATCACCACCACCAACCTCCATTATGATCTCGTTCTGGTTGACGCTACCGAAGTTGCAGCAGCGAAGGCAAGCAAGAATAAGGAAATAAATCTAGTTCAAGAGCACTTAAGACGTGGTGATGAAGCCCTTGAAAAGGCGAACGAACAGATCGTAATCAAAGAAGCTAGCGTGAACGAATTATGGGACGCTATTCAGGATTGCGAAGTCAAGGCAAACCAATGGCTCCCGTACCACACGGCCGTTGTGGACAAGATATTCGGATATCTGTATCAGAAGGTGGGCAGAAAGCATGCCAACCATACTGAGGATACAGTTGAGGATGAAGAATCGATGTTGTGCGAGGTCCCCACCAAAGACGATGTTGCCCTTATCAAACTCACTGAAATGCTTGACAATTCAAAGATTACGGTTACTACGGCGAACACGCAAAGCCCAGAGAGCGTCAATTCGAGGGATACGGATATAGAAGAACATGCGCAAGGCCATCAGAGTGTTAGTTCTGAGACGTAAACATAGGGCTCATTCACAAATGCCGACATTTTTGCTACGAGATACTTATGATGTATCGCTAGACAAGGACACAAAAAGGGGTTGAGATTTTTTCTGTGGATTCTGTGCGTTGTTGTATTATGGAACAAATCCCTGCCATGGGAGCAATGTACATTAGTATGAAGCTACTCTCATTATGGAGCTGTGGAAGGCGTGGCAGCTTTTAAATGATTTTTCTAGCCTACTTTCGTGTTTAGTCCTCTTTCGTTCTCACCAGGAGTATCGAGGAAACCCTGGAAGAATATGTGTGTTATTTTGAGAGTGATAATCTAACATCAACATAACTTCCGACGTTGACGTATTCGAGAATTTGATTTGTATGCCTACCAGAATCAAGTCAAACCAGCCTAAAAAAAAAAAAGCAAAAAAAGATATACTATAATCTTTTTGCTACCTATTTAGAATTAGTATAAGCATTTCTTTTGGAGATTGAAGGAGAACTTACATTTATTTACGACCGAGCGGTCTGACGCTTGACCAGGGCGCGTCCAAATTTGCGGAGGAAACAGCTGTGTGTGTTGGCGCTTATGGGAATTGGTGCATATGGGAGCACACACTAACTGACTGGGCCAGGCGGGCAGGTTTAATCCCAGTTTTGATGACGGTGGCTGTCTTATTTCGCAATATGGAGATTGTTTTGCGACTTTTGTGGGGTTTGGAGCTACGCGAGGAGTTCTGATTGGTTGCTGAAGTGGGGGATCTTCGGATTTACCGGGTGCGCCATTGACCAAGCGACAGTAAGTACCCCTGCAGCCCTGGTACCCAGACTCGCCAGACCAGAGCCTAATGTACTGGAAAGGTTTCAGAGGACTTAGACATGTGCAATAGATAGTGAGCAAAGTTAATCGTAAAATCGGATTTGGACTTGAACCGGGAGAACTCTTTTAGACACTCGATCAGCAGAGAGCTGCAAAGGGAGTAGTTACTTGAGGACTTGCAAAGCTCATTTGATTAAAGAAAGGGTCCTAAACTTCAAGAGGCAAGTAGAGAGTGCTCTGATATTTGTGCCCTAACCCTGACCCCAAGTGAAACCGACGCATTAGTCATAGTACACTGTCACGCGGGGTAGCCTAGGTGAATTGACAACTCGAGGATACTTACGGAGCGTGACTTAACCCAAGGGCAAGGACGTAACAGCTATGATCAATGCCGTTTACAATCTTTCTATAATAGAACTTTTTGCGTAAGACCTTTAGAAAGATAATCTTAAGGTAATTATTTAACATAAGCAAAATTTAGAAAGGAGAATTTAACAGAATTAAATATAACCGAGCTTTATCAATTTGCTGCTTGTACCGTGGCATCTTTAAGTCTATTTTATTACTCGGATAGTTTCGAGCACTATAATTACCTTTTGGATAAATGCCAGCGAGAATCAATGGATGTACTTGCAACCATGTGTAAACCGTTCCGTGCCATCAAGCTCAACAGGTGAATTGAAAATGGAAATAGTCGCCCCCAGGCTACTTTTGCACAGTGAATAAATACTACACTGCGCACAACGTGACTGGAGACTGAACCCCGCCCAGCCGCCCGTTCTAGAAGCTGGAGCATGGTACAAATAACAACCAGACCTCTGAACCAGCTTTCCTTTCTTCTAATTCATACTCCATCCTCTCACGCCCGACTGTCACCAAAAAGCCCAACCATTGCCGTGCCATCGGCCTATCGGCTCCATCATCAAAACAATACCTTTGGGTGTCGAATATCGCATAAATCTCGCCGTTGCCAAGATGAGTGGCCTCAGTAGTTCTCGCTACGCTAAACATGGCGCAGATGCAGCTGAGACTGATGACAAAAAGACTGTCAAGCCCAACATTGGGAGAAAGTCGTCATTCTCAGTGAATGTTCCCGCAGAATCTCAAGCCCCTCAAGTATCTTCAGGCAACCAAGAATCTCCAGGCTACCAAGCATCTCCAGGCTACCAACCGTTTCCACAATACCAACCATTTCCGTCCTATCAATCATCTGGGCCAGCTTATATGACCACCACAGCAGGTCCTATTCTCTTCCAAGGTCAAACTTCGTACCAAGCCACGCCATTCGATCCTCATTTCTCCCCCGATTATCACCCGGGTATTGCTCTTGGAGCTCCTAACTTTGGTGGTTCATCAATTCCATATTCCGCCGGATTTCAACACCCTCATGTCCCTTATACCTTACAGCAGCAGAACTTTGGGCCCTTTCAGCCACCGCCCTTCGATCCAGCCATTCTGCAATTGCAACAGACCATCACTAGGCTCGAAAATGAGCTGGTGGAAGAAAAGCGTAAATCAAAGCTGAAAGGTGGCGCAGTGAACTATCCTCAGCGTCACAATAAAGCATCATTTA
Source organism: Hymenoscyphus fraxineus (assembly GCA_900184765.1). NCBI lineage: Eukaryota > Fungi > Ascomycota > Leotiomycetes > Helotiales > Helotiaceae > Hymenoscyphus > Hymenoscyphus fraxineus. The sequence goes on along the minus strand of LT855423.1, from coordinate 1,148,295 downwards.
ATGTATTGAAAGAGGAATTGAGACGCGAGCAGGAGGCTGTTCAAAAAGCGCATCGTCAACTACAACGCAAAGAAGAGAGCCAGCAGCGCTTTTGGGCCGTGGTCAAAGGCTGTGAAGCTAAAGCATACGAAGTTCTCCCAGACCACAAGCCTACTTTACAGAGTGTCTTTGCGCCCATCTATCAGAAGAAAGACGGAAAGAAGGAGGTCTCGTCCTCGTTTGAGGGAAGCCATAACGACACTACTGCCAACGACGAAACCTCTGTCGCAACAGAGCCTCATACTTTCGGCGAAGCCTCCACAAGAAGCGAGCCCCACAATGACTAAATCGGTTCTGCTGATTCGCTTGAGGACTAGCAAGACTTTCATTCTGGACCTAACCATCTGTCGAGTATCACGACGGTTGCTCGCTATGATGCTTGGCTGAATATATTTCAGCATGAGACAATATCTACTCATTTCTATCACCAGTTGACTACCGATTGCCTACCGTTGGTTTCGTTCATTGGTAGGATCTTTATTGTTGTTATTTTCTCGTTTCCTGTATTTTCTGTGAGTCTCCTCGTCGTCCGTGGATGGGATAGTGACCTAGTTTATGCAAAACACCAAAAAGAAAAGGCGATAAATGAAAAGAACGACAGAGGAGAGGTGTTTATATTTACTGGTCGGCACTTTGTGTAAACGCGAAGGCGTCGATACACGTGGGCAGGCAATTACAAATTTGTGGAGAAGTAGTGTTTCCGTGAGGGATCCCTTGACCTGAGGAGCACTCCTCGATTGTTTCATTCTTTCGCGAGGAGGGAATTCGATAATTTGGTAGTCGGAGGCCCAAGTGGGATCTGTATCTAGATTTCATTTCAAGGGTGTGGCAGCCCATCGACCCCACTTCCTTGGGCCGAGGAGCGACTCTGTATATGCGTCTAAGAGGGACCTTGATAGTGATAGGTTCATGTAGTGTACTGCATCAAAAAAAACAAAAAGTCATCTTTCATACTTGTGCCATGATGACGTGTGGACTAACTCGCTTAAATTCTTCTTGGCAGGGGCAGCTGAGGAGATTAAAGTAGTCGACAGTAGTTATGCATGGCAATCTTTTTTGCAACAAATGAGACGACAGAGATTGCGGGATCATGATTCTTGCGGACTTGGAAAATGGTGATCCATATTCTGGCGACTAATTAATCACTGTAGACATTGGAAGTATGGTATGGTATTACTTTTACGCCGAGCGAGGACTAGCTGTACTAGTGCCTCTGAGACCTCCCGAAGGGTATAGGGGCGTGCTAAGCTAAGGACTATTATACATATATCCTACTTTCAAGGAGCCAAAAACGTAGGTGGCTAAAAAGACTCCCCTCAAATAAACCCGGGTCCCTGATCCCGCGGTGTTATAGTGCTATATATACCCCAGAAAGCATTTCATAGTATATTAGGCTATTAACTAGGTAACTAGCCCCTTCTACTCTGTTTAAGATAGGCGCGTGGTATAAATTATTCGGTATAGGATTTCCTAGGTTTGCTGTAAAGCAAGGTGTACACTAGGTAGTTAGTGTAGTATTGTCGGTTTTGTAGTTGTGAACCACAGCAAGCTCTTAGCGCGCACAAAGGAGCTATTTAGAAATCCAAAATCCAGCGCTAGCGGTCCCCCCCCCTCCCCATCGCTCTCTATTCCTCTCGTCGCCCCCTCTCTTATCAACTTTTGTTGCAAGATATTTGCTATTCACTCACTACTAGCGCGGCACTAGTGTACTAGCTTCAACACTGGGTATTTATTGCCCACCTGTACCTTACTTTTACAATTGAAGAACTTCTCAACTTTCAACAGGTTATAAGCCCTCGTGCTTCGCGCACCTCCATCCTAAGAGGTCTTCCCGTCAATATAAGACGTAAAAATACATTCCCGTCAATATAAGACGCAAAAATACAGTATTCGAGGCCCTTCTCGGGGGGTGAGCTAGTAGCTCGAAGCAACCTCATCACACATCAAGGAACGACCGACCNGATCGGACACATCACACATCAAGGAACGACCGACTTAATCGACTGTTCCAAATTTTCATCGTCCTTTCGCAAGGCCCGTAAGCCTATGCTTGCTTTACCTCAAGCTAGGAGTAGGAGCGGATTACCAAGATCGGACACATCATCATCCTTTCGCAAGGCCCGTCAGCCTATGCTTGCTTTACCTCAAGCTAGGAGCGGATTACCAAGATCGGACACATCAAGGAACAACAGATAACGACGACGACTCGATTCAGACTCATACGACTGTTCCAAATTTTCATCAAATTCTCGGAAACTACAATTCCGAATCCTCCCGAACTAAGGAGTGAACAACCGACAAGAGCCTACATTCACCTAGGCAGTCAATACTCGACCGCTGCGAATCATACCACACAAGTCGATACTACACAAGTCTCTTAAGTCACTACCAACAACACTCTCCTCCTCCCTCCGAGCACCCCAACCAGTGGACAGTGTGATGGATAGGTAAAGGAAAGGAGCAAGTGAAGTAAACACTCTCCTCCTCCCTCCGAGCACCCCAATCAAAATGGATAGTGTGATAGAATAGGTGAAGGAACAAGTGAAGGAATAGTATGTGACGGACAGAGCAGGAGTCCGAAATCGAGCGCTTTAAAGCCTTGATCGGGGGTGCAGATATGCTAGGAAAGGCTCATTTTATGCTTGTGAATCCCAAATAGGGGGTGTGTTGCAAGATATTTGCTATTCACTCACTACTAGCGCGGCACTAGTGTACTAGCTTCAACACTGGGTATTTATTGCCCACCTGTACCTTACTTTTACAATTGAAGAACTTCTCAACTTTCAACAACTTTGAAGCTAGTCACCCCCCTTATCTTACGAAGTGTCCCCGTACCTCCCCAAAAAACGTATGTCCCCGCCCTTCCTCCTTTGTAGTGTCTGCTAGCCCAGGTGTGTATTCGTAAAGGTATAGTAGTTAGGAGCGCGGCAAAGGCGTGTGTTCGTAAGTAAGGGCTGTCTCCGATAGAGGATTAGGCGCGATTTGTAGTATCGAGGGCAAGGAAAGGTAGAGAGAAAAGGCCACGATAGCCTAGAATGTCGGATTTTTGTGTCGCCCGCAGTTAATTGTACGTCGGGTGCGCCGCTTGCTTTTCGAGTGACTCAATCTTAGCTCTCTAGACTAGGGCAAGCCCTAGCTAGAGGTTCGTAGGATGCACCGCGTACAGGTGTTGAGTCTTCGCATTCCAGACATTGGAAGTAAGAGAGGCGTGTGGTGCATTTGTGGCATTAACTCTCACTTTGCGATTGAAATAGAGGTACGCATCAGAAACCTTTCATTTTGTCACATGCTTCACACTCATTAAGAAAGTTGATCTGATACATCCACCGCCATGCTCGTTGAAAACAAATGGAAGCATATTTGGCCAGACATGTGACCTGAGCCAGAATGCACGTCAGCCATCCTAGCGTTGGTCCAAGCCGTACAGTACTTCTTGAAGAACACAGGAACAGTTCAATAACAACAGATATCAAAGTTTCTTTGTGGAACATCTTCATAAAATCATTAATTGGGAAATCTTTTCATACAGTTCGGGCTTGCTTTGAGACTCCCCGGCTCGAGCCGGCTTCCCCGCCCCCATAACCCCGCATTTTCATCCCCCACGCATACTGTGACAAGTATGACATAAAGTCTTCGGGCCAACATACGTGTGTAGCACTAGACAGTAGCTATCGTCGTACATAATACGACTTCCATTTTACTAGATAAGATATCGGATATTGTAACCTTTTCTGTCTGGCATCAAATCTTTTTATGAACCTCCTCAGACAACCGCCAATATCAATCCGCTGGCGACTTCGAAACATCCCAGACGATGCTCTTCAAAAGCTCTCAACCAGACATTGAGTGTAAGTCATCCATCCGCCATCTGTCGAAACTTTGAAGGCTAATCAGGGAGAAATTAAAGTCCCTCGGAATATCACAATATGGAACTGGCTCTTCCATTCTCCTATTTCGCCACTCAAAAAGTACCGTTCATCAGCGCTTGGGGGCTACATAAATGCCGTAACAAAGGAGAGAATTTCTTATCTTGACCTGATGTATCAAGCTACGTACCTATCCACCGCGCTGGTCAAAAAATACGGCTTCAAGAAAGGCGACACCGTTGCCCTCTTCTCACCAAACGTAATATGGTACCCAGTAGCCATGCTTGGGGTTTCCCGCGTTGCGGGCATAGTTTCAGGCGCATCGCCGGCTTACAATGTCGAGGAAATGACTTACGCGCTGAAGACTGCCAAAGCGAAATTCTTGATGACCATTCCTGGAAGTATGGATGTTGCCGCTGCTGCCGCTGAAGCTGCTGGTATCAAGAAGGATAACATATTTCTGCTCGAAGGGAAAATGGAGGGGTTCACCACGATGGACGAATTGCTACTCCTTGGGAAACGCTATGGTATACGTGGACAGGTACCTGCGTATAAGTTGAAGCCTGGGGAGACCAACTTTGATCTGTGTGCCTTTCTGAGTTTCAGCAGTGGAACTACTGGATTGCCAAAAGCGGTGGGTCTTGATTTTTCCAATTTAATCACAACATCATGGTTTGTCAGTTACTGATGTCTTATTGCAGGTCATGATAGCTCACCAAAATGTCATAGCTCAGTGTCTACAGATCCAACCAATCACCCCAGCATCCCACAAAAAGGTTCTTGCCGTCTTGCCATGCTTCCATATAACCGGTCTTATTCACGCACTCCACCTTCCTATTCTTCTGAACGCCGAAGTCTACATGCTTCCGTCATTTACTATGAAATCCATGCTAGATACAGTCACCGAATATCGCATTGCAGAACTCCTCATAGTGCCTCCAATTCTCATTCGCATGGTTCGAGACCCGATAGTGAACAACTACGATCTCCGATGCGTGGAAAGATTTTCCACCGGGGCTGCACCCGTGAGCGAAGAGATACTAGGTTTGTTGAAGAAGAAATTCCCTTGGACGGGATTCAAACAAGCTTATGGGATGACGGAGAGTTGCAGTTGCATTACTGCCTCGACACCAGATAAATACTTATATGAACTGGCTCACAAGGTGGGTGATATTGTTGCTTCCACGACGGTCAAAATAATCGGTGAAGATGGTAAGGAGCTTGGTGTTGGAGAAACTGGGGAACTGTTGGCCAAAGGCCCGCAGATTGTGATGGGATATTTGGGAAACGAGGAAGCGACAAAAGCAACCTTTGATGAGGAGGGGTATTTGCATACCGGGGATCAAGCAACGATTGACGCAAATGGAATGGTACAGATCACGGATCGAATCAAAGAAATGATCAAGGTTAAAGGTATTGGAGTCGCTCCAGCTGAATTGGAGGATTTGCTGTTGGGTCATCCTGCGGTCGAGGATGTTGCGGTCCTGGGAATTGCAGATGATTATAGTGGGGAAAAACCGAAAGCTTATATCGTCAAACAAGGGAACATTAAATTGGATGATGAAACATTAGGTAGAGAGTTGATAACTTATGTGAAGGAGAAGAAGACAAGACATAAGTGGTTGAAAGATGTAGAGTTCATTAGCGAGATTCCGAAAAGTGCTAGTGGGAAGATCTTGCGGCGGATATTGAGGGATAAGTCGAAGGGTACCTTGGGGGAGAATAGGGTTGTCGTGGACCAAGAAATAAAGGCAAAGCTGTGATAACTTTCTTTGTAAAGTAACTGGAGACATTGTTGCATTTCAGATGGACGCTTCTTTCGGCGCTAGTTCTGGTTGCCTCAGACGGCATTTCGGCGGTTGAGAGGTTCATGTTTAGCATGGCACTGTAACAAAACAAGAGCGATAGCAAGAATCGCTTCTCGTTCTTGATCTCGCGTAGATTAAAAAGAAATTTGTTTTTTCGGGAAAGTTCGGGTTTTCAGACCACCTCTTCGTACATAATAAGTACTATTTTAAAGTTGTTAAGGGTTATTACTTCTTATATAAACAATCAGACTGGAATTAAATCCGGGTCTGCGTTTAGCAAATACCTCCAGAGCCGACCTCGCTTAATTTACCCGTCCCAGAACATGTTATTCTCGACGCTCACCTAGCTACCGCCACCGGACGCGAGCACCTCTGAATTGCTGCCCACAAAACAACCGACAAGAAACAACGACCAACTCTTCTCCACGCCAAACTCATTGGCAAGGATGATGGCTTCCACGGAAGATCTTCTCGTCGAGGACGAGTGGCTATCACCAGAGGAAGAGCCGCTTGCTACCAACACGTAAGTAAACCTCTTTGTTTACAATAATGGATCGCAAAGATGAAGTCGCGTCCTTTCAGCTCGCGAGAGAGTCGAAAACTTCCCGCGACGTGAAGCTGACTACTTTGATAGACCTTACCTATCACCTCTGGTCACCCTTGTTGTAGGTCCTGAGTCCGAAACCACCCAACCATCCATCTTTCAAGTCCATGAAGAGCGAATCATCCACATTCCTTTCTTTCACGCCGCGCTAAAACCTGATGCTTTCCTCGAAGGTCAAGAGCGAAAGATCCGCTTCGGAGAGGAGTGTCCTGATATCGTGTCACGATTTGTAGAGTTTGTGTACGAAGGTGACTTCTTCCCACGTACCGAATACTACATGAGCAAAGACGACAAAAAGAAGGTGATCTACATGGAACCACGTCTGGTTGTCCGGGTAAGCCCAAAAACAGATGGTGTCCAAGTCTACAATACTAGCCTCCATGAAGCAGGAGTCATGTGCGGTGTCTACGTCTCTACAAATGAGACCTTTAGGCTCTTTGAAATGGTGGTAAAGGTTCTATGTTTCGCTGAGCGCTACGGCGTCGAGGCCTTGGTTGCTGAATGTCTGGAGAAGTTGAGTTTTCTCCCAATTGGTACCAAAGAGGTGGGCAACCCCTTCTAAAAGATTGAGATGTGCAGATTTCTGCTCTAGTCGTCCTGAGTGATCGTAGCTAATGTCTTGATCGGTCTAGGTCACTGTTCTCGCAAAGCATGTACTTGGAAGCATCTCTGAAACCCGAAAAGATGTCTACGCATTCCTCGAAGAGAAATTTGCGCTCCATCGACTGCGACTTCCGGCCTGCAAATCCTTTCAAACTCTTCAAAATACCGGCGAAAATCTCGTTCTTCAAGGACTCGTACGATTGATGAGCATCAACCCGCTCAAGTTTGACTATTCTAACCCAAAGCTTGTTGTTTGTGTCACTGAAGTCACGGTTGCAAGTTCTACTGAAAAATACGGCTATGAAAGACCCAACGTTGATCCCAGAGACGGTCTCACTGCAGGTTTTGGTGCTGCTGCCGTTGGCGAAGTCCTTCTCGTGAAGAGTACGACCAAGAATGAGTTCTTTTGTGGCTTGCATCCGCACATTGAGCACACACCAAAGAATAGTGATGGCCCGCTTCACGCTTTTAGCTATCCTGTCTCTTCTTTTAGATCATTGACTTGGCCAAAGCAATAATTGGACTCTACGCGCATGTCTTATGTTCGGGGGCGAGCGTAGTCATCTTCTGGCCTACTGGATGATGGTTTTCAATCAAGGAGTGGCGAATATGTAGATACATTGGACCTGCTCTCTTCAAAATGAGACCTGCCAAAAGCTGAGACAGACTGTGATAATTTAAAGTTCAATTTCGTGTTTCTTCCAAACTTGGTGACCTTAGTAACTTCGATTCATTCAGGACATTCGCTACTCTTTTGACGCCCCGCCCCTTTGAACCTCATATCCCCCAAGCCGTCATATACTTTATTTGACAATAACAGAATTGGCCTATAGCATACTAAGATATTATTTTATCAGAGCGTAACAAGTCATGTCCTATACGATTATCTGATTCTTGTCGAAATATATTTCTCATTAAAGAACAATCAGGGTAAGACTAACTCCAACCCCAATTGCCATTCCGGCTAAGCTGAATTTCTTTCATTCTATTACTCAAATCAGTCTGTACAGTACAACCTAGTGAACGATGACATTCAGACTCAAAAGCTAATATTGATGGGTCCAATCGTAACGCTGGCGCCAACTGACCGGCTTTTTACTGTCGAATTGCGATATAGAGCGATCGTAGATACCTGTGAATTTTCTTAAGTATGCTGGAAGGCTGCTTGCTACCTCATCTCCTGCTTTCTCTTCACTTAGCCAAGACACATCTGTCAAAGCCCTTTCCAATATGAAAGGTATCAATCTAAATCAACTGTGGTCCGGTCCTATAGATGCGAGGCATGTCTTTACAAAATGTGGCGTGGCGAGTGCTTGGAGAGGGTAGTCTAACGAGCGAGCACTAGCATATTTACATCTCGAATAGTACTTATCGTGGGGGTTTTACTTTTGCTAAGAAGGCAATGATTTCCGAATCAACAAGATCTTTCTTTCATGAAGAATGACGCCTCTAATAATTCCTCTAGGCTTTTGGTGACGATAGTCGACACCTGTTTTGAATTTAAGCGAGGTGAGCTTGTGACGTGGGAACTTCACTCGACTGGGAGAAATTGCCGCAACGCGTATCGCGCTGAGTCGACTTCACTTCCAATTTTGTTGGATATTTGAACGTCGACTTTCAACCAAGCATCGCGTAGGACTTGCACCTCCAGACCACTTGCAATCAACGAACGAGCCGAGCAAGCCCTCAGCAAATAGGTCATGCTCCACGAGAGCAGCGTCGAGCAAATGAACAGAGTCACAAGCTCTAAAAGAAAAGGCAGATTTGATGGAGACCGCATTGGAGGAAGTTGGATCTGGGGGGGCTAGCGTCGAGCAACAACAACTCTGGCAATGGTAAGTGCCACCCGATCCCAATCCATCAGTGACCACGCTGACCACAAAGCTCCTATCTGTCGCCTCTCATCACTATCATTGTCGGTCCACCAGCTCATCAAGTTACCTTCTATATCCACCAAGACAAGCTCATCTCCATTCCGTTCTTCCAAGCCGCTCTCCGACCCGACGCATTCATCGAAGGCGAGCAAAGGAAAATCCACTTTGAAGAAGAGAAACCGGAGGTGTTCGGTCGATTTGTCGAATACCTATACGAAGAAGATTTCTTTCCACGCTACAAACAAGCGCCATCGGGTCGCTCGGTCTGCTTAGAGCTGGAAGCGCACGTTCAAAGCATGTTGCCGTGGCGTGAACCAGAACTATACTGCGAAAAACACCACATATCCGGATTGGTCTGCGGCATCTTCACTACCAGCCAAGCCTCATACACTGTATTTGAACATTTGGTGCTAGTAATCTGTCTGGCAGAGCGTTACTGCTGTTTTGAGACCTTGGGTAAAATGGCTTTGGGAAAGATATTGTTACTACCAATGGGCCCGAGGGAGTTCTCGTGTCTCGTGAAACACGTCTTGAAAAGCATTCCAGAGACCAACAGCACTATGTATGAGCTCTTGGAGATGAGACTGCGTCTTTTTCGCCCCTGTCTCGCTCATTGTGAGTTCTTTCGGGATCTTGAGAGAAGTGATGACAATATCCTTCTTCGAGGGCTTTTGAGATTGATGAACAAGTTTGACCCACTCAAAAGGCTGGTCCCTTATACATTCTTGTATTGTCTCGCCGTATGCCATCGGGACATCACAGTTCAAGAGTGTGTCGGAAAGACTTTGTATGGTACTATGTTTGGCCCACAAGGAAGGCCTTTTGGTGCCGCCTTCAAGGGTCAGGTGCTTATCACAGATGGGCTTGTCAAAGGCAAAGAAAAATCATTCATCGGAGGGTCTGCTGAGGCAGACGAAGATTCCTGGCTTTCTTATCCTTCCTCAGCATTTTATTTGTTGAATGGTAATGACTGGTCTCCAGAAGAGGATACGGAGGAGATGGGGGAGATGGAGGAGACAGAGTAGGAGCCAGATGTTCCATGAGGAGTCTCACATTGAAATAAGTAGAACCAAAGCCAACCCTCCCTGTTGTATTGAAAACGTCAAATGAATTTCGGCTCTTCTGGTTGCTCCCAATCTTCCAAGGTCTCAAAAAGATATGATCTAACATCGCCCGAAAGCCATCAGAAAACTGCGTGAGGACGGAATATTCAACTACTTAAGTAATGTTGTCAGGAATTGGTCACTCAGATTCCCTGGATTCCTGCCATACTTTAACTGCTAGCCCGTTCCCCTCCTTTGAGCTAGCTCCGCATACAATTCTTCTACCCCGAACGACGAGTAGTGCTTAAGTTATTCAGAGTAGAGTTGAGTTCATCTGAGTTGAGCAGATACTCGAATTCAGTAGAGTAGATATAGATGGGAACTAGCTAAATTTAAGCGATCAGACTAGCACAGATAATGCCGGAGGACTAGCAATCGAAGAAATTACTTAATAATTTAAGTAATAATTAGAGTTACTTAGAGCTAAACTCGGCTAAGTATAAGTAGGTGGTTTGGTTAAGATAACCTAAGTTATCTATTTGACTACTCTAGTAGTACTCGTCTAGTTTACTATATAACTATTCAGTGAATTAGAAAATAAATATCCTTAAATGCAACGTCTTTTTTGATAGTAATTCCTTATCTTTTGAGAGCCTACTTCTAACTCGTAGGACAATATTAGCATCTAGCTAAATGTCCAATCGCTTAAAGTACCCGTGGCCGGAATACTTACTCTTACATGTTTAGTTATCCTGTCGCTTATATTATATACAAGAGGTCCGGCCGAATCCAAGTAGTCGGACTAGTCGGCTGGCTTTTAGCCAGGATTACTCTGCCCTGATTAATTAGTACATCACTCAACTTGGTTACTTGGCGAGTTAAGTTGAGTAAGGCCAAACCCGACTCGAGTAGGAGTTGAGCAAGTACTACTACTCAACTTACCTCGATTCATTTCAAACGCAGCCGAGGACTTAGTCAAACCTGCTCCGCATTATTTAAGTAGTAGTTGACAATTAGAGTAGATTCAAAAGGTCTTGAGTAGGGTATGTACTCTTAACCTACTCTACTCTACTCTACTCAATCTACTCTACCCTACTCCACTCCACTCTAGTCCACTCCTTCATAAAGCTGACGGAAAAAAACCAATAACTAAAAGTCAAACTCAAAAACTCTCAAAAGAAAGCAAGAGACTAAGTTCCTATCAAACAATATTCAAGGCCCGTAGAAAATGGCACTATATATCAGCAAGACTCGCACTATAACACTACGACACAACACCACACCACCACGCAAGAGTCACGAGCGCAGCAAGTAACAATAACAAGAAGGCGACATATCTCTTCCCACCTCTCGGAGGAGAGAGCCCAGACCACAAGTAGATGCACACATACATCTAAAGTTCACCATAAAACCCGTCAAGACAAAAACCTTGTAAGGTCCCCGTCGAATTCTCATTCGGTACTGCACATACATCTGCAAAGGGTTGTGTGTAGAGTATGTATCGTACCAGAAGGGCCACTGCTCTAAGGTAACGTACCAAAACAAGGTACAAGAAGAGGGGAAGCTGCCATACTCGATCACCAACAACCCCATTTCACGAATTAAATGTCATTGTAGGACGTTGAGTATCGAGGTACCTCACCCCAGAAAGAAACGAACGAAAAAGGAAGAGTCCCCTGATTTTCCTCGCTACTGTAAGCGGTATTTGGTGGTTTGTGGAATTATGGTTGTATTTACACCACGACATAGATTGTGGAGAATTTTGGGTGGTTGGTGTTAGTTGGAAGTATGAGCTTTCGTACTCTACTTCATAATAGACAAGTTTCTCAACCACGTGCCGAGTCTCCCCAGCTTCAGCGAAATACCACCAGCGTCTAACACCCAACATATCCAGCCCTCCAAACAAAACCTCGTATCTTCCATCTCCCGTTCCCGGCCAAGGACTCACAACCTATACCTCCCCACAAGACCAAAGCTAACACATACACTCATCACTCACAAAACAATTAAATTAAGATTCCCCACAAAATCCTTCATATGTACCTACCTAGGTATTCGTAGAACGAAGGACAAAAGAACCAAGAACCCACATCTGCACCTCATATATTTTTCTTTCCGTCTCCATCCCGTGGAGTTGCACTGCAGATATACTGGGTCCTGTATGCGGTCTGGTGTAACGTTGGAAGGGACTCCGCAAGTTCGCACCTTCCATTTGGAAGCGGTCTTACGTGCATACGGGTGGACATTTTAAGCGCCAGTACTCGCACTTGTAAGTCTGCAGATAAAAGGGTGCTGCTGTAGTAGTATTTTTGAAGGTCTCTCAATAATGGCGAGACGAGGATATAGACATCAGGGAAGAGGGAGAAAGCGTTTCTTGATAGAGATTAAGAAAACTCGAAATTTACAATTTCATTCCCGTACAACTCTAAGGAATTGCTTCGGGATGCCACAGTACAGTGCCTCGGTCAGCAGTACCTACAGTATGTAAAGAGGGGAAACAGCTGCAGCTTCCCCGTTGAAAAGTCCCTACAGTACGTACAGTACGTACAGTACAGTACCCAACCGAGCCAGCCCAGTCCAGCCTAGGTATTCTGCATGTGCCGCACAGGAACATTGCAGCCTGCAAAAGACATGGCATGCATTTTGCCGGGCTACGAACGCTCCCTTCAGCGCCTCGAAGCTGTTTTTGGTGCGACTGCATGCTGGAGACGACGGAATCGGAGAGGAAGGGATACCTATATGGCAGGCGCGTTGGAGTTGGTGATGCAAAGGTATGAACCCCTGCGAGTCGCACTTTCTATTCTGGGAGTCGAAGACTGGAAGTTGAAAGGATTGAGTGTACAAGGTGATAGGATGTATACCTTCGAGTTCCTTTTCTTTCTCGTTGGGGTTCTGATCCATCTCCTTGACGTTTTCAAAACTCTCTCCTGTTCTCGTTCTGTCTGGATTTGAAGCTCTCTGGTCCCTCAGTCTATACAACATGCACTTGTACACACCCCTCGTTCTCTCCTTCGCAGGAGTCGCAATTGCGGCAGCATGTAACGAAGACAACTGTCTACGTGCACTCATCGGTACTCGACGAGGTCCTGATTTCCCCAAGACTGCGAGTAGCGATTGCGTGAGCTTTCTCCAAGCAACAATCACTCCAGGCCCAGTCACAGTGAGCACAACCACGACAATCACACCAGGTCCAACAGCTACACCATTTGCAAAGCGCGCGGCGGGAGATATCCCAGACTACGCCAGTGCCTGCTCTGGATCTTTGCGGTACTCGAGCGCTTGCTCGTGTATAGGAGTTTTGCCTACAACGTTCACTGCTCCAACTCCAGTATGTACTCACACGTCAACATGGACTAGCATTGCTAATGAAAATTAGACAACCACAGTAACAGTCACGACGACCGCCTCTGCTCCAACCTGCACAAACACCATCACCGACCCCAACAACTGCGGAAAATGCGGCGTGGTGTGTGCCCCAGGAGACGAATGCAAGAACGGAGCCTGCTCCAACACATCATGCAAAGGTTCAACCTGCGACTCGGGATTTGGAAATTGCAGCAACAACAGCAATTGCTATTGTTTCAGCGACACAGCCGGTACAGGATTCTGCGGACAGAATTCCCTCTGTGCGGGGTTGACAGTTTGCTTGACGGATGATGATTGTGGAGTGGGCTCAGGAACTATTTGTGCTGTCAACACATGTTGTGTTGATCCAGGCGACACGCGAGGTGTTTGTCTTTCGCCATTGTGTGATAACCCCGCTACGAAGTTGCTGCGTATGTCGAGACGGAAGAGTGAACGAGGGACTACTGCAGCATGGAAATAATTTCATGGCGAAGGACTGTAGAGTGGAATTGCAGCAAAGGCAGAAAGAAAGGACTAAGAAGTAGTAATTGCTATTTAATGTTTGTTAGATGTAGCACGAGATTCGCTGAGAGGTGGAGAAAACAATTGCTCCCTCAAGCCAAGAACATCTAGACAAATCATAAGAAAATCAACTACCTGATTTCCCTAGCTGATGGCCTCCGCTTGTGAGAGTGCTTTTGCTTTTGGCGTACTGAGTACAACTTAACCATTGACACTCGTCTGTGCTTTCCATTACGCTCATATCGACGCCTTGTTCGTCAGCCACTGGTATCTAGACGCATGTATCGTACGGTATCTACTTGTAAAAAAAAGGAAAAAAGAAGTATGCAAATATCAACAAGGTTACTCTGCATGCCAGACTCTCAGACACTCAGACATATGACATGATACGATACGGTGAGAAGAAAAACCATTAAAAACTGAGACTGAAACAGAAAGCCGTTGTTGATTTCCCGAGACGGGAGACATCGTGATCTCATCGGTATCGTGCCGTTGATGTGGTACTGTACTGTACTGTACTGTACTGTACTGTACTGTACTGTACTGTACTGTACTGTACTGTACCGTATCGAGTACAGTAGATGTGTTCCTGACCACTCGTTTGAAATGGGGGTTTTTGGGGGAGGGGGATTTGGATTTGGTATTGCTGGTAGGTTGGTGGTGGTCCCTAGCTTTGGGTATTGCTATTGGCCAATATGGACATAGGTACACCAGGGTAGATTTACCTACAGAACAGTACGTACCGTACCCAAGTCCTCCAGCTACGATCACCAGCGATTAGTACTCTCAAAGTACCGTACCTACTGTAACGTACGAACAGGTTCAGGCTGACAAGAGCGGGGAACCCTGAAGAAACCTGTTGGTATGGGAAAGAGATGGGATTTACATCATCGAATGAACCAGCCTTGTCTTGCGTAGCTCGCGTAGCTCCCAGGGGCATCAGGTACGGAGTGGAGTGGAATCGAACGGTTTTTCGTTTCGCTGCTTCATTACCACAGGGCATAGGTGCAATCCCCGGGCCCCACAAACTCCATCAACTCGTCATCGATAAGACGCCCTATCACGTGTCCTCGCGTCAAGATCTGCACCTCAAGCCGCAGGAAACGATCAACGCGTCCGACCATACCATACGACACCACCTGCACATCCACCAGTACGTACTGTCCATGTACATGACAACAAAGCTGGTTGAATTGATTGGACGGCCCAACCATCCCCAAAAATGAAAAACTGTTGATGTCATTAATTTACCATCCGAGATGCGATGCGATGCGGGGAAAGCTGTAAGTGTCCTAACTCTAAGTGTTGGATTGGATCAGCTTTGGCTGAACTATGGGACTACGTGTATCGGACTGGCTGAGAACAGGTCAGGGCAGGCAGGGTGACGGAGGAGAAGGTCCTAGAAACCAGTTTTGGGCTGGGGATCAAGATTCAGATGGAGAAAGG